>JAGDQP010005712.1:43733-54821 GCA_022664845.1 Lepisma saccharinum | reverse complement strand
TGTGTGTGTGTGTGTGTGTGTGTGTGTGTGTGTGTGTGTGTTTCAGATAGCCTCTAATGCTTCTTATTAAACTCTAGACAAAACTTTCTAGAAAACAGTGACACTCAAAAATGGAAATTTTGCACTTTCGTAACTTCTACATTGGAGGGACGATATAAGGTTCCTTAACTATTATGGATTTTTTAAAATCTAAAAAATCGTGTTTTATGGATGTTCAGTATCTCTGGTGAAAGAAAAATAAAATAAAAAAGGATTTAAAAACACGTTTTTTAAAGATGGATTAAAAAGTAAAAAATAATAAATTTATGAATCGGAAAATAAAAGCGTGGGTGTTCTTAGATACTATTATGATTTTATGATAAGGTAAGCAAGAGGACCCACGCTTTTATTTTCCGATTCATAAATTTATTATTTTTTACTTTTTAATCCATCTTTTTAAAAAAAAACGTGATAATACATATGTATTTACCTTTATGCCAAATTTCGTATCTCTAGTTCAAATGGTGTGGAAAATGGAATTTTAGGTCCGTCATTTTGGATCCAAGATGGCATCTTTGGAGATATTTGATAATATTTTCGTAACCTAATAGTAATAATGTACCTTCATGCCCAATTTCATCTCGCTAGCCCCAGAGGTTTAGGCTGTGTATTCTATACAACAATGGGTTTGGCGGCCATTTTTGATCCAAGATGGCGACTTTTTCAACATTTTGTAATATTTTTTTCTAAACTACTAGTGATCGTGTACTTTCATCATACCAAATTTCGTACCTCTAGCTCAAACGGTGTGGAAAATGGATTTTTGGAGTCCTCCATTTTGGATTCACGATGGCGATATATAAATAAGTTAATATTGCATTATCATCCAGTTCTGAGCTATGTTTAAAGTTTCAAGTCTCTAGCTCATCGGGAAGTTGGTTTAAAATCGATTGCAAAATTTGTACCGAACAGACAGACAAGAAAGCGAGTTAATAAAAGCGTGGTAAAATATGAACATATATTTTTTTCACATGTCATACCACTGGTCACACACTTTTATAAGGAGAAAATTACGGTAAAAATTCCAAGTTAGGCATTTGAGTTTGAACGGAGTTATAGAGTTGCAAAGTGGGATGAATAATGCTCGTATATGCTTTGGAAATTTGTTATATACGTTAACAAAAATCCCTATCGGTAGGCTACAGGCTGAGGTAGAGCTCGAGGTTTTTTTTATTTTCAAAAATTCAAATCTCGCCTTGTATCAGAGCTATCGAGAAACTATTTATTGATTTGTAGATTATTCATCAAGAGCTGTTCAACGATACCCCACAAGACGTATATATATATATATATATATACACTCGCTTTGCTTCGCTGGGAGGCGCTGCCCTTCAGACACCCGTAGGGGATACGCCCTCAACTTCACTGTTTTTGAGAGGATGCGCCTCCTTTATCTTAACCAAAATCTCCCTGCAGCACTACACCACCATGGAGTCCATCTGCACCCTCCCACGGGGAACTGCGCCCCCAAAGGGGGAGGCTTGTCCCATTAATTGTAATCTACTCTTGGTCATACACCTTCAATTAAAATTTCGTTTCTCTACCTTCAATGATTTGGAAATTGTTTTTTTTTTGGGCGGCCATTTTGGATCCAAGTTGACGACTTTTTGAAAGTTTTCTTATATTGTCGTGACCTACTTGTGATGGTACATATTCAAGTAACATTTCATTTATCCAGCTCAAACGGTGTGCAAAATGGGATTTTGGGCGGTCATTTTGGATCCAAGATGGCAACTTTTCCCAAATGTAATATTTCCCTAAACTACTCGTCACAATGCACTTTTATGCCAAATTTTGTATCTCTAGCTCAAACGGTGTGGAAAATGGATTTTTAGGTCCGCCATTTTGGATCCAAGATGGCGTCTTTGGATACATCATGTAATATTTTAGTAACATACAAGTGATAATGTAAAGTGTTACCAAATTTGATATTTCTAGCTGTAGCCGTTTAGGCTGTGTATTCTATACAACAATGGGTTCGGCGGCCATTTTGGATCCAAGATGGCGACTTTTGCAACATTTCGTAATATTCTCTTGAACTACTAGCGACAATACACCTTTATGCCAAATTTCGTATCTCTAGCTCAAACGATATGGAAAATAGATCTCTTGCTTCCGCCATTTTGGATCCAAGATGGTGTCTTTGAACTCATTAGGTAACATTTTCGTAATCAAACAGTGATGTTGTACCTTTATGCCAAATTTGATTTCAATAGCCCCAGCGGTTTAGGCTGTGTATTCTATACAACAATGGGTTCGGTGGCCATTCTGGATCCAAGTTGGCGACCGATTTTGCTCATTAACGAACTTAACCGAGCTAAGCCTAGAAACAACATATAAAAATTTGGATCAAATATCTTCAAAATTATGGCCGCTAGCGTGTTAATATATATATATATATATAAATATAATACACATCCATATTCAATCCACTACTGGATGAGGCCTCTCCCGGAGGGAGGAGGTGGTCTACTGCTCCCACGCTGACCAGATATATATATACTTTGATATCGTACCGATCTCAATAGGTAGAATTTTCTTCGAAATCTACCTAATACATTCCGAGTTTCCCGGTTCTCAGTGTTGCCAACTTTAAAAAATTATTTTAAAAATTTCTTTCATACCGTATCTTCCCGAAACTGAGCTTAAACATCATTCAACACAATAAAATACATTTTTGGGTGTCCCCAACCTATTTTAAAATTCAACGTATAGAAATGCCTTTATTAATACAAATCTACACGTGGGCATTGATTTACATTAAATTTGACATACATGTTCATTAGGTACTGCGACAGGACAGGTCATGTGTGTGAATGAGTGTATAAGATACGGAAACATTCATGACCTCGCTTCTAGTATCGGTTTCAGCTGATCGTTAACTGCATCTTGGATGTCTTCTATCTGTCTGTCTCTCTGTCTTTCGTGTGTCGCTTTGACGGTTTCCTTTGATTTGGACGGTAGAAGGAATAAAAGATAACGTGTGGGGTCCAAATTCGCATAATATACTGTGAATCTATGACGGATGTTTCTTGCCGGAATTTGATGAATGAACACAGCAGAATGTGAAGGTGCATTGTCGTGCAGCAACAGCCTAATTTTGGAGTCACGAACAATTCAATCTCGACCTGACAATAGAATTTAATCTCGACCAACGAAGGACCTTCAACTTCGACCTCGCATCTTGAGGTCGAGCTCTCAGATGAGGGCGAATATCTCCGTCGAAAGGTTCAACACCTTTGCCGTACATAGATAGTTTGCGAGGGTGAGGACGAAGAGAAGGCGTGAGGACAACTGACAATAAGGGTAATGAAGGAAGTTTGACGAAAAGGGCACACTGTAAAAAGTGGAAACACAAAATGGATGAAAGTTACTCCGCTTTATGGAGAAATTAAAGTCGAAAATTAGCGTTTTGTTATATTTACTCTTAAACGTGGATATAGTGTAAGCCTTTTAGTAGAAAGCTTGGTAAAATTAACTCCATTTTAAAGTTAAACATTTTCTTTGTAATAGCTTAATGTTAACTGAAAATGGGTTGAAACTGGCCAAAGTGATTTGTCCGTGAACGTTCAACTTATTTTACGCTTAAAACTCGGTCATTTTCTAATCGAAGTGTAAGCTAAACAGGCAATTTTGAGGTTACGTACTTTTGTGGATGAAGTTTAAGCCTTAGTTGGATATTCTATAATCCAGTAACAGGAGTAACTTGTCACTGAACGCTCCGCCATTTTGAGTGTTTGTATTGCCTTTACACTGTGAACAGTAAACAGTTCACTGGTGGACCAAGAACGGCAAGGATTGTATTGGCGGAAAGAGAAATTAATTTAGGTATAAATCTTTACACTGTAGCAAACGTATCTCTCCATTTTTCACGAGACATTCCTCGTAGAAAAATCAAAAACGTGTTAATGATTAACCTCCTTCGCAGTAAAACCCTAGCTATAGAAATCACTCGGAAAGCCAGAAACACCAACTGCCTTCGTAACAGCCGATCCAGGTGGCCGAACGGTCTAGCGCGCTAGTCTGTCGAGTCAAGGATCGTGGGTTCGAATTCCGCCTCGGGCATGGATGTGATGTTTAACTGTGTTGTCCGTAGTTAGAAAAAACAGTTGAAAGAGTTGTAAGAGTTAAAAACCAGTTGGGTGGCGCATTCGGTTAGGGTGCGTTTCACCTTAAAAAAAAAAAGTAGCTAAGTGACAAGAGCGTCTGACCAGTGTGCTTGTGGACCCTGGATCGAAACCCGGGACGTTGCGTCTCCTGGTTTTACAGTGCACTAACGGAAGGCACGGCACTTCTTCGTACTTCAAAAAAAATTTACATTCGTTTCCAGAAGTTAAAAAAAAAAAAAAACTTTAGTAAACTTATCTTAAACACAAACTTCAAATCATCCTGAAAATATATGACTGTATTGTTTCTTAATATTTTATATATTTTGTCAAAACTAATTCAAATAACTGTTATCACAAGACATATACTTCACATTTTTCATCGCACCCCTAACCTGAAACAAAACACAATCTACATTATCAGTGTCTCTTATTCCTCTCGCAAAAAAAAAAAAAACACACACATTTTTTTAAAAAAAAGAAGAAGAAGAAGGAAAAAAGTTTGTTGTGTGTGTGTCGAGAAAAATGTTAACCTCCACGAGAGAAAAAAAAGGTCGCCTGAACGAGTCACAGCAGCAGCAAACATCTGAGCGCAATAAAATATTCATGTGTACTCAGCACACACCGTACATGTACAGTACACGTTGACCTAGACGAAAGTATTTCATCTTGTTTTTATTTATTTATGATTCAAGTGATGCAATAACGTTCACTTTCATTTTCTTGAAGAAGAAAAAAAAAAGGGGGGGGGGATAGACTTAAACAAAAAAAAATTAACAATGCTATTTAACTTTTTTACAAATAACTTTTCACACCTAAATGTTGAAAAATACCACAGAAAAACTGAATTGGCTTGGACTTTGTAACCAGCAATGAGGAGATGGGTTAGAGTCCAGGCAAGAGGAACATTCCACATACACAGAGAATTGGCCGTGCTGTGGTGGTGTAATGGTTAGCATACCTAGCCAGCAACTGTGAGATCTGGGTTCGAGTCCCTGTCACGGAGACTGTCACTTTTTCTGTATTAATTTTCAAAATAATTTTAAGTTTACACGATCAAAAAGGACAAAAAAGAAAGTTTCTTAAATTGAGATAAAGTGTGCGCCATTTTTAAAAAAAAATTAAATACAGTTTAACTTCTAAATAGCGAACAACACTAGAAACCAAGAAAACCGTCCCCTACTTAGAAATGCACATAGAAACTAAAGTCTGTTCAGCTACTTGCATTGTTCTATTGGAGCTCTGTTTTATCTATAAATTACTGTACATTAACAAACTGCAGTGTACCTACGAACATGGTGTGTACAGAAAACAAAAACAGAGCTCCAGAAGAACACTGTATCGACGCCAGTAGCTGGACAACATTTATTTTGTGTTTATCGTTGCCAGCAGTGTTTGATTCGTCGGAAGCATGCCGGAGATTTTCCCTGTAGTCTGAGGATTTCATCCCCGGTTGTTGATTCATTGTATTTCTACCCGTGAAAACTTACAAGCAACAACTAGTTTTTAGCATCCCTCTTCTTAACTTCTAACAAATCGAACACTGGTTGACAGTAATCCACTTACTATGTTGCACGTTTTGGCATTGTTGCTCTGTTTTGTTATTACTGATGTGTTTGTTGTCAAATATCAGTAGAACCGGCGACTACTCTTAGGGATTTTCAAGCGGGAAGAGAGGCCTTCATTTTGTCTTCAGTTCTTAGTGATAAGACGATGTCTCATACCTGAAAATAAATAAATAAATAATAATAACCACGGGTGTTACAGACCAATAGGTCCTGAGCCTGTCCCAACGCCATATGTCCGCGGGTGGTGGAACTGCGTGATCAGCACAGCGCGTCACCTGGCCACGAACAGGCGTATTAGGGACTTTCTAGACCGAGGCACGGTCACGTCTTTATTCACGTGACTCCCCAGTTTGACTCACGACGCTGGGTGGACATCGAAAAATGGGAATCCAGCCGGGAATTGAACCCGGAACGTTTAAAAGAATATTGAATCTCATTTAATTGAAAAATAACATTATGCCGATTTAAAAATAAGATCGCTTATCTTATTTCCAAACCGATATGTGCTCATTCTCAATTAAATGATAATGCCTATATCTCATTTCTAAAATAAGAAAATTGTTTCTCACTGCACAGATAAGAACTTTTTTTCTCTAAATCAATTTTTACTACGCACGCCGTAAATTTCAGCTAAAACACCATACCGCACAGGGACTTCTGCATAACTTGTAAATGTGTGTGTGCGTGTTTTTGTATTGTGCTGAAATACTAACAATGGCAACTGACTTCTTGAGCATAAACATTTTCTTTCCCTCGTAATTTTTTGTAGACATACAAAAATTCCGGAAATAGCTTCAACACACGGGGAGAACTTAACTCATGCAGGTAATAGCAGAAAAATGGAATTTCCTGATACCTCTTCGTTTCAGATATTTGGCCTTGTTTTTTTTTCCTTAAATACAATAATATCCAGAAAACAATTTCTATCATTCTGTTTATTCTTGCTACTTTTTCTAAATATATAAATATAAAGAAGAAACAATAGACCAAAACATGAGAGATCTTTTTGTCTTGAAGAATGTTGGTTCACGTTTTCTACCCAAAGATGGAATTGAGTCGAAACCGAGACGGGGCGCACACATATATATATATTACGATCGGATTTATGAGTTCGTCGGCTTATAGCCTCCAGGAGGCAGCAGCAGACGAAGCAAAGGGGGAGGAGATAGGAATCTTTAATATTCCGTCCCAAACCAGAAAACCAACAATATTGCCAACCTTCTCAGAAATTCTCTAAGATTTCTTACTAATTAAATAATACTATTTCGTTATATTTTCTAAATATTTGTAAATGTTTAGACAAGACAAAGAGTAATTTGCTTTGCAGTTGTTAACTCAACCCATGTACCTTACTGATTTCATTCTCATCATATTTAGGCATTTAATATTCACTGCTGGAGAAGGCCTCTCCACAATTTCCCCACAAATTTCGGTAAGCTGCTTTCTTCATCCCTATGACTCCAGGAGAAACCGTTGATTTTGTCCATCCAGCTTACATCTCGTGTTTTAAATCGTTTCTCTGGTAATCCAATCCAATCGTTTCTCGTCCATCTCTTATTTGTTCGTCTAGCTATGTGACTGATCTTCATTTAATCTTTTTCGCAGTCTTGACCACATTTTTTTTTACTTTCGCTTGAGAGCGACTCTATTCACTTGTTTTTCTGTTCCTCCTAGTTGTTCCTAGCATGCATGTTGTCACTGCTCTTTGTGTAACTCTTAATCTTTGAGTAGTTTTGCATATTTAACATACACGTTTCACAACTATACATCATCACAGGTAAAATACATGGGTTATACACCCAATCGTAGTTACGGGATGTACTAAAGGTAAAGGTATCCCGTGTGTGATGCGCACACGTCATGAATTCCATATATTCTCTACCTACGAGACAACGTGAGGTAAGGTGGTTAGTCCCATGTTCGAGCGCCATTACCTCCCAAGGTGCACAGAAATATCAAGGACACTCTGGTACTCAGTTTGATAGGAGGGTCTGTGGACCTCGGAGTGGCAGACATTGGAGCACTGAAGAAATGTCTCCAGTGACCTGGCTGGGATTTGAACCCAGGCCGCCCGATTCGTAGTCAGACGCGCTACCGCCTGAGTCACGCGACTCCACGGGGCCACAGGAGATACATTCGGACTCAGAATTCTGCACCAGAGCTGTGGACAAATAAGGCTCAACATTTATTTAGACATCTTTCGTACACTTGTGGAATCGTCTCCACACTGAGTTGTTGCACTTCGGTGGTCTAGAAGGCGTCCCACACGATACGTCTCATGACATTGGAATATATATGTTCGTTAAAAGAAAGAAACTTAAGGATGTGCAATTAAATAATTGATAATTTGTTTAAACAGTTGCATAATTTTTATTTTGTAAATTTTGAAATACTTTAAGCAGCGTAATATCAATTTCATTCCTTCGGATAATTATACCGAGGGGTAATACTGTACTGTTGCAATCGCATCTCGCTATCTCGATATAGCCTACTAATGCTAGAAGTAGTACCACATTTAACGATTCCAGCGACTTGGTACGAAAACTTCAACGATAATCATGCATACTGTTAACATTACTTGTAGTTCCAAATCATTGTTCATGCAGCTTGTCTCATTCTTCGGCAGTGTCTCTGCTGCTCTTAAAGCAAGTAAAAAACACTTTCAAAGACTTAGCTTATACCCATCGGAGACGATTTTCTCTCCTGTTGCCAGATGTCAAATATTGTGACACATAACAGAGAGGAGGGATGTAGAAACATGCATTTACGCCAGAACCTGGAGAGAAATGACAGAATTCAAAGATCCTTTTCCCTCTGTCTTCTCAGAACAGGTGGTGATGCTGATGCTGCTAGTACAGCTCTGTATGTGATGGTTTGTGCCTTATATTGACATAGGACGCCAAGCCAATGTGTACACTGCAGGCATAGCATTATCCGCACTTGTGATGGAATTAAAGGGAACACACACACATACATTCCGACCTCCCTCACCTCATCCTCTCTTCGAGAAAGAGGAAGACTTCAATACGAGAGTGCCATGGAGGCTGGGGTGAGGATACAGGATGGAAAGAAATGGAACTTTATGACCCCATAACCCTCTTCCAGCTGATCATTTCATTGGCACTGGGAAGAATCTGTTTACGGCTGACAGCAGACGCCTCTCCTATAATCAAGGACCAACGCAGCCAGTGGGAGTCCTACAGAAAGAAGTAAAAAGAAATGATGATGAGTATTCTGATGATACCTATGATGACGAACAACAGCCGGGAAGGAAATGAAAGAAGTGACGTGGCGCATGCGACGATAAAAGAAGGGTGACAATGAGAAGAAAAAAAAAATCCGTCCCGCATTCCTAATTTCTTCCTCAATGGATAATTTACAAGCACATGTATTGTACTTACATAATCCTTTAACGAGCCTATAAGCAGAAGATCTCACATAGCTAAGCTAAAAAGAGTATAATTTCAGCGAGATTACCAGAAATATATACCAATACAAATTTGTTAAATGAACAAGTTTCATTAATCAATATGGACGCGAAACAGGTGGCAACAATGTATTGTGAAAAAAAATGTTCAGTCTTTTTTTTTTTTTCAAAATATTTATGATCATACAGGGTGTTCCAAAAAATAGACCTATTTTCGTGTGATTATTAGCAAGTTATGAGATATGCAAGCAAAACAAAACTATAACCCCCTAAAATCACAAAGAGATGACATTTGAAATAATGACAGATTGATGTGGCTCCATGGCTTTATTACTAAGTCCTGGACTTATGAACTGCATTCTTTTGTTGATTTGCGCATGTATCTCATTAGCCGATAATAAGCATATAAAAATAAGCCTGTTTTTTTTTATCACCCTGTACAAACAGAAGCGAGAAAAATTCGCATTCTCCTGTCATTTACTGAAAGATGGCTTTACGTATAATTGGTTTGCCTCTGTTAATAAAATTCCCGTCTACTACTTTGTAAAATCTAAAGCTTCTATAATGAACAGTATAGAACCGTTCAACAACAAGATTGAATTTTATTTATGGCCATTAGGCATCTAAGGCTCAGGTCGGAATAGGAGAGGGGAAAGATTCGGAAAGGTGTCGGCCAGGGCCTATGATGAAGGTACCATCCAGGCATTTTCCTTGTGTGATTGAGGAAAATCCCTGGAAAAATCCCAGTCAGGATGGTCGACCGCTGTGATCAAACACACGACCTCCCGAATGCTAAGCCAACGCTCTACCACTGAGCTACGACGACTCGGTATTTAACAACAAGAAATTTTATAACCTTTTCAAGAAATCTATCCATGTCGATTTTTTATTTCTTTTTTTTGTTTGTTCATTGCTGAAACCGCTTGATTGTTGCAGTAAATATCCACATGAAGGTGTTTGAGGCGTCATTGGAAAGGTCTCGGCAAGACGGGTTGAAACCCGTATAGATCATCCAGATAACAGGAGCAGGCGCTGAGATACGGGAGTGGATTTTCAACTCAGGAACTACTAGGCCTACGAATGTGGTTGAGGTGTTAATGGAAAGGTCACGCCGCTACTTTCCAACGGAACATTGATCATTTAAATAGGATGCTCGCTGCTGAAGCCTGGCGGTAGCTTATAATACAGAGTCCCCGAACTGAGCTTGGGTTCACTTATTTGTATCATTTAGAAGTGAAAATGAAGAGTATTTGAAACGAAAGAGGGAAACGTTAAATTTCGTGGTAAATATTTCTGCAACTAATTCGTCAGTTGTCCTTTCCAGCGTTCCCCATCCGGGTCTCCGGACAGGAAATTTCAAACTGAACAAGCAATTATCTCGTAAACTAATAAACCTAAAATCCTTTATGTTTTTTATTTTTTTTTAGGAATGTTAAAACCGGTCCGTAGTAATCACTTCGCAAAGTTTATCTTCATAAATTTTTGTGTGGGGGCCAGAATGGCTCAATGGTATAACGCTCACCTATGGTGTTTGGGGTCGTCGGTTCGATCCCTGCTCATGCCATGGAGGCTTTGTGGTAGACAAACACCGCGTGGATTTTCTCGGGGTTCCTCCCACTTTCTTCATTCCAGCAATTCATCCCATCATCATCATCCATCCGACCTGAGCCAAAGTTGTCTAAAAATCTTAAAAAAATAAATTCAAATTCATAATTTAGAATCACCTTGTATTATTCCTTATTTATGATGAAACTATAGCACGTGCATATCCAGAGCTGAAACGGGTCAACTTTTGAACAAGGTCACCGGGTCTATGCATGGGCCTGACCCGGCGACTCGGAAGGCTCGGGAGAGTTTTCATTCTTTCCTCAATAATCAAAAGAGAGATCACGAAGTCCTCTTCAAGAGAGATCACAAAGTTCTCCTCAAGAGAGATCACAAAGTCCTC
>JAGDQP010005712.1:0-42355 GCA_022664845.1 Lepisma saccharinum | reverse complement strand
ACCTAAAAATCCATTTTCCACACCGTTTGAGCTAGAGATACGAAATTTGGCATAAAGTTGCATTATGACGAGTAGCTTAGGGAAATATCACAACATTTGGGAAAAGTCGCCATCTTGGATCCAAAATGACCGCCCAAAATCCCATTTTGCACACCGTTTGAGCTGGATAAATGAAATTTTACTTGAAGTTGTACTATCACAAGTAGCTCACGACAAAATAAGAAAACTTTCAAAAAGTCGTCAACTTGGATCCAAAATGGCCACCCAAAAACCCAATTTCCAAATCATTGAAGGTAGAGAAACGAAATTTTCAATGAAGGTGTATGACCAAGAGTAGGTTACAATAAATGGGGCAAATCTTCCCTTTGGGGGCGCAGCCAACCGTGGGAGGGTGAAGATGTACTCCGTGGTGGTGTAGTGCTGTAGGGAGATTTTGGTTAAGATAAAGGAGGCGCATCCTCTCAAAAGCACTGAAGTTGGGGGGCGAGCCCCGGCTCCCAGCAAAACTTCGAAATCTACCTCAGCCTGTAGGCCTACCGAAAGGGATTTTTAGTTTTTCATCTACGTTTTGTAGTGAACTGAAAATTTCGTCTTCTTTCAAAAGGGCATCAGTCAAGGACACATACGTAAGGACAATAGCTTATAGATTAGAAAAAGTTCCCATCAAGCGCAAAAAAAATAAGGATTTGAAAAGAAACTAAAGAGATATGCGCTTGATGACTACTCAGAATAATAATAACAATAATAACCACTGGCGTGACAGACCGATAGGTCCTGAGCCTGCTCCCACGCCATCTGTCCGCTGTTGGTGGATCTGCATCCACCTGAGTGACTGCTGTGTGGGCAGCACTGGCCACGGACAGGCACGCTTTCTAGACCGAGTGTGGCCGTCACGTCTGACTTTATTCACATGACTCCCCAGTTTGCCTCACGACGCTGGGTGGACGCTGAAAAGTGGGACTCCAGCCGCGAATTGAACCCAGGAACACGCGGACATAACGCTCTCACCATTAGACTATGGAAAGGCAAAAAAAAGAAAGAAAAGAGAGACACAAGAAGGAGTTATAAAAAGAAACAAATAGGAGAAGAACAGAAACCCAAAGAGAAATAGAGGAATAGGAAAGATGTTAAGACAAAGGAACAGGAGTAGAGAAACAGGAAAAGGGAACAAGGACCAACAAAGGAAGAAAGAATGGAATATGATTAAAGATACATAAAGGAGAGAAAAAGAGAGAGTAACAGACACAAGAAGAAAGTGAGGAACTGAAAAAAGCGACAGAGAAAAATTGAAAAAGATTGAAAGAATAACGAAAGAAACAGATAAGGTTAGAATAAAAGAAATGAAGAATCAGACAGAAAAACAATGAAGGAAAAGAAAAGAGCGAGCGAGTAAGAAGTTACTATCAATACACAATATATACTGTATTTGAAATTATAGTAACAATTCCACGTAAACATGGGAAAATAATTGATGAAAAGCTACCTTTAAAAATTCTAAATCTTTAAGACTGTCGCCATGTTCCAGTTATGTCATTTGATTTTTGACAAAGCATTTCTGAGCAATAAAACTACAACACAATTGCATGCACAGTATATAATCTTGCTAAGAGAAAAGATTCCTGTTTGATCCAAAAACCGTACCTGGCAACTTTGACGGGTAAATAGTATGTATAAACTTGCTCGTGGAAATCCATTTAGGAAATTAGATTAAACACAAACAAACAGACACACGCACACATTTGCAGACACCAGACACAACAACGATATTACGTCACTGTCACAACAATAAGTGGAAGACTATGCACATAAAAATAATCACGAACAATCAAAACATTGAGGCACACATCACACAGACATCCAACAAACTAAATGTTCTAGCCGAAACTGTCTCTCTGTGTTCTGTGTAGCCTTGTGTGAGTGTGTGTGTGTACAAGCAGATGACGATACAAAGAAAATCGGAAGGGGAGGGGGTTAGAATGCAAAGAGGAGGGAGCAGGAGAATTGTTGCTAGTGGGTCTTGAGAAAATGAATTCAGATTCACCCAGGGAGAAGAACAAAATGGGGAGGTAGGTTCTGACTCTCTGAAGCAACTCTACCAAAAGACTGTAGCTTCAAAAGAAGGGTCGAAACGGTGGTGGCATTGGGTGCCTTCACTTATCCAAGAACTGGGTTTCAGATCCAGAGGGAGAGGGCGTCTGGAGGTTGAATTGTGGATATAATCTTTCGCAAAAGAGAGGGACAAAGAGTGAATGTGAAGGTCCGTAGCTGAGAATCAGCATCAGCGATCCAAATGAGAAAATCGGGAGAGGGAAAGAGAGAAGTTGCGACTAGATGAGGTAACATTTTAACGGCCTTCCAGAGATGTGCACCCGTCACACCGGCTGGGACCACAAAATTCATCACGGATGCTTCGTCATCGCAAGGCTGACTCAGGGAAGAAGAAGACGCATACACTAAACAGTCCCTCCCCTCCCTTTCTCATATCCTCTCCATGAATGAAAGGGAGACACACAGACCTTCTAGAACAATTTCCTCACACATAATCCTATAAAAATAGCCCACATCGACGTTCCGGGTGACTGAGATAACACTAATCATTCTGAATCATGCTCACTGTTATTGACTTCCAAGTTCCAATACTTCCAAGTTTAGGAAATTCAATCATCTTAATCACATCATGATTCCAGGCACTTTTCCGCAGTTTGGAAATGAACTAGTTCTGGAACAGTTTCACATTTACACCCCGAATTCTCTTCACTGTTCATAACCTTAAATACTGCTACGAAATCCTTCCGAGCTTTCAGGATATTTAACACACACACATAAAATAATAAAAGATCCAGTACCTGGTAATAAGTACGATCACTACGAAGTTCATAACATTTCTACAGTTTGAGTCGTAAAGTTCACTGAATAGAAGACAATAACAAAGACCTAAGAATGAATTTTTTAAAGAAGTTCAGAACAAATTTAAACAGCAAAATAATTGTTTAAAACATTTATAAACTTCGTTTCAAACATTGTTTTTTCTTAAACTATCTTTTTCCTAATGTTGACGGGTATCTGTAAGCTAACTTAGAGAACGGCCGCTGCTCATTCAGTAGAGCGGTAGCTTCACATTCAGAAGGTCCTGAAATCGCACCAGCGACCAACCATCCGAAGATATTTCCAGATGTTTTCCTCAGTCAGACCAGGCAAATGTCGGTAGATGCTACCTTCCACTTAAGCCTGGCTGACTCCTTTCTAGTTTTGCCCACAGACGAGATAAAGGTCGTCTCGTCTCGAAAATCTCTTGGTCAGAAAGCGTCCCGTCTCGAAAAGATGTATATTGTATATTACGACAGTTCTGTCTCGTCTCGTTTTCTGTAGACATTTCTGTGTCTCGTTTCGTTTCGTGGGTGACACTCCCGCCGCATTCTTTCCCTACCCTATCCTGGCCTGAGTCTTAGAAACCGAAAGGCTATAAACAAATTCAAATGCAAAACTCAGTGTGATGATTGATCCAATAAGTAACAATTGTTGTTGAATGTTCCGAAGGATCTTTGATATAAATGAACTACCCATAAGTGCTGATACAATTCACGAGCACCAAAAGAAAAACAATGCAATTGTTCGTTGATTAATATGTTGAGATGATGGGAGTCGGACAGAAAGTATAACTCAAAAAAAACAAAAAACGTCAGAACGTATACCAAATGCGTCAGAACGTCTACGAAATGCGACAAATCGTATAAACACTGATACGTCAAAACGTATAACCGTCTGAAAGTATAACTTGAAGAAACGTCAGAACGTATAATTCTAAGTACGTCAGAACGTATAACCGTCAGATCGTATAATATATCCGAGGAATCAACACAGAAACGTCAGAATGTATAACTCTAAAATACGTCAGAACGTATACCAAATGCGTCAGAACATATAAACACTGAAACGTCAAAACGTATAACCGTCAGAACGTCTCAGACCGTATGTCACAGTAACACAATATGTAATTCTTTCAAAAAACGTGATTTAATAATGTTTCTGATATTAAATATTCTTTAACGCACACGCATATATCAATACACCCTATAACAAAGAAGCTGTCGAGCCCACTGTTAGGCCTGCCATCGATTCAGGAACTCACTCTCTCGGCTTCCCGGACAAGCTTTGGTATCTCCCGGAATTATGTGATTTATTGCTATTAATATTTTTTATAATCACCTTCCTAAAAATAATCTATTTTTATTTTCTATCTGAAGTTTAATTTTAATTTGAAGTTAAATTTCTTTTGGTATGCATTGTCAAGCAAACGAGTTTTATTCATGCAAATACAAATTCCCCAATTGCATTTGTAAGATTCGTGAAAAACGAGCAATTGTTTAACTGGAAAAAGGGGAAATTAGGAAGATCAAACACATTGTTACGGTTAAGTAAGTGTTTACATAAATGCTACAGAAAACGAAAACAAAGTCAATGTTTGTCGAAGTCTGGAGTTTTCTTTACCTGTTTTTGGCTCATTGTATAGAGATTTGGTTCGTAGAACGTTACAGTGGGAATAAGTGCGTTAAATTAGTATCCTTTGTCCTCTCGGTTCCTGTTTCAAATGCAACTTGCGAGAGGCAGTTGAGTGTAAAGAACCAATCATTTTCCAAAGAAAGGCGTAAAATGACCGTTGTTGAAAGCTGAACTTCAAACTTGTCAGAATTATACTATGACGTGCAGTGGATTCTATGAATATGTACTTAAGAATCAGAAGCTTCTGAATGATGCTAGGAGTGGAGTAAAGTACAAGTTCAGAAATAATTAGACACAAAATACTCCGTCCAGAAAAATGATACTGTTTCATCCTCATCGGAAACATGTAAGTCAGAATGTTTATTGTTCAGTTACTTTGGTTACTCTGTGAAATGCAACTTTTTCATTATGGGATTTTAACTGGAAGAATTTTGTTATAGATTACGGTTTCAGAAGTATATACCAGTATATTGGAGCAATACACTCAAAAAAATATTGGTGTTTATTGCTACCCCGAAAAGGTGTAATAGAACACCTCTACCTCTACACCAATTCCAGTGCTGGGTAACACCAATTCTAGTGTTGGTTAACACCATCCGGGGTGTCCAACACAGTTTCTGGTGTTGACAAACACCTCTACCGGTATTCAGAAACACCGTTAGGAGTGTTAATAAACACTATTAAAGGTGTTCCCTAATACTTCTATAGCGGTGCATTTTAACACTCCTAACGGTGTTTCTGAACACCGGTAGAGGTGTTTGTCAACACCAGAAACGGTGTTGGATACCCCGAATGGTGTTAACCAACACTAGAATTGGGTGTTACTCAGCACTGGAATTGGTGTAGAGGTAGAGAGGTGTTCTATTACACCTTTTAGGGTGGCAATAAACACCAATAATTTGTTTGAGTGTAGATGCTAGCTACTATAATCCCTAAGTATGTATAGTTAGTATAGCTTTAGTTAGAATGACTAAATAAAGTTTCAATACACTTTTTTTTTAGTTCCATAGAAATCTCCCGGAAATTTATTCTTGCAAGCCTCACCCGCGGTCCGCGCTATAACTGACTCCTTGCCTCGCGTTTAAAAATTTGGAAGTTATTTCTTGTAAAGTCCCATATCTCAAGCGAAACTCATATTAACAGGGAATTAACAACAGAAAAGCTACTAAAACATTCTAATAAAAACGGAAGACAGTGAGATATAGTAAACCCAAAACAGTCACACTGTAAAAATACTATTACAGCTTTTTTTCTACTGTACAGCTATTTTACATATCATCGCTGATGTGACATTTCCCTTGATTTGTGCATGAAAAGTGTATGAAATGTGCACAAGAAGTATAGGAAAGTTATCGTCTTGTACTGAACATCAGTTTCAATAATTTGGTGTGTTCTTTTTCCATCCCTCTTGTGAATACTTCATACACAATATGTCCTGATGAATTCAGGCTGATACACTGAATGTTGCTGTTCGCTCATTTGATTGAACAGTAGGTTGTAGCAGTAACGATCCGAAAAAAATAAAAATATTCTCAACGATTAGTTGGCAATACTTGATGCTGGTTCACTGTTTGTCACTAACGTCCACAGATGTCGCTATGTGAAAGCAGTAATAATAAAGTTTAGCTCGAATCTCTGTACTCAACTACGTACAATTTTGGTTCATACTTGAAAGGAGACGTCCGCGACAAATTGACCTGCTAAGCATAGTGAATAGTTGAATCCAGGATATCTTAATTTCAAGCATGACACGTTACCCGTGAAATATTCTACTCCAAGTAACCAACAATTAATAAATAATTACTCAGTCTCCGTGATGTCAATATTGTAAAAAATGAAACTCAAATTTTACACACGTGTACTATAAAAGGTCCTAAGTCCATACGTCGTTACGTCTGAGGGATGACATCCCTTGACGAGAACTTCCGTGGATAAGAGCAGCGAAGGTAGTATTCAGAGTCTGCATTGAAGACACCATCTCAGTATTCGTTTGGTAGAACTCAGGAAAACGCGAAAAATCTGTCAGCATAGTCGGAGTGAAAGGGATTCGAACCCAAGCCATCTTCTCAATCTCTTTTTAAACGTAGTGTTATATTTTCAACAAAACTGGAGATAAAGTTTCAACGTAATTGAATTCTGGCATACATCTGGCAGTGACGTGATGATGAAGACTTAATAGAGTATAGAAAAACAGTATTAACGACATCTAAAGCGAAAAGATGAGCGTGGGCAGAGTATGGAACTTAGAACTGGAGAAGAAAAATTGATCAGGACCGTGGGAAGGCGATCAGCATACGGGGGAAAAGAACCCCAGCCACCTCCCCTCAGACAAAAGAAGAGATCAATATGTAGATTTTAGTGCCAGTTTAGATGAGGGCGTCATCCGATACTTCCACCTACATCATCAACACAGGCGCTAAACGAAACATTTTCCCAATCTTTCCGATCGCATTAAAAGCTTCATTTTTCACCAAAGCTATCCAATGATTCCTTCGAACCTTTCCCTCCCTCAGACTGGAGCTCTCCTGCGGGGCTTAATTAAATAAAGAAGGAAACAAAGACACTGTATTTTGCTTCCAAAGAGAAGACCTACACTTCACAATGCAGTCGCTAAAAAGGAATTCATGAAATTAAATTTCCATTGCAATAATTTTCTTCTACTGCAATTCTTCCTCAATTCCAACACTTATCCCTCCCTTTTTTCTTTAATCCCTTTTTCTCTTTGTATATCTCCTTATTTATTTTATTGTTTCTATATTTCCTTCGTTGCCTTTCCATGTCCCCATTCTTACTTCTCATTCTTTCATAATTTCTTCGTTTTCTCTCTACCAGTCTTCAACTTGTCTTTTTCTTGCCTTCTTCCTCTTTCACTTTCTTTACTACCTTTCGCTGCTTCAGCTTTTGTATCTCATTCATATTTCTTACACATTCTCTGTCTTTTTTACCTGGCTATGTTTCTGTCTTTCTCTTTCATTCCATGATTCTTTTATTATCACTGACACTTATTCTTTCTCTCTTTCTTTCTTTGGTCTCAGCTTTCTTGCTTTCTCATTTTTCTATGTCGTTCTTTGTCAATTATCTTTCTCGCTTTATTTTCCATTCTTTCCCTTATCGCTGTCTCTTTCTCTGCGTTCTTGTTATTTTCCTATCTTCTGCTCTCAACATATATTTTTTGTATATTTTACTTTCTTCTATTTCTTTTTATCTTTCGTATCTATCTTTCTCTTTCCTTCTTTATAATGTTTTATTATGATTTATTTGGTTATCTATTATTTCTTCTTCTATTCTATGCATCTTTTATTTTTAGGTCGTTACTGATTCTTTTCTAATCTGTCGTTGTTAATAACTGCTCCTTTCTGTTTCCTTTCTTTCTTTCTCTGTTACTTTTTATTTTTCTCTTCCTTCTTTATCTTCGAATTTCTGTTTCTTCCTGGATTTTTTCCTTCTTTTCTGTCCTCAGCTTTTGCTCTTGTTCAACTTACTGTTTCTCCCTTTTAAATTTTCTTTACCTATGTTTTTTTCATTTTCTACCGCCAGTGATATCCTTTTTTCCTCCTTTCTTCTTGATTTTATTTTTATTTTTCTGTAGCCTATATATTTACGTCTCTCTCGTTCTTTTCCTGGTTTTCTTCTGTCTCACACTTATGTTTTATCTTCAGTCGTCTCCCAATATTCCTATATCACTCTTTCAGCTTTGTTTTTTTTTATCTTTTCTTTCTCTATCTTCTATCTCTCTGTCATTGCTTGCCTTCTATTTATTTTTGCTCCCTCTTTCATCTCTGTTTACCTCTTTTCCTTTTAGTTTTTGTCCTTTCTTCGCTTCTTGTTTCCTGTATGCATTTTTTGTTTTCCTTCTTTTTCTCTAGCTCCTGTCTTACTTCAATATCATCAAAACATACAACAATGGCATCGAGAGATATCCAGTATTCAACGGTTTCATATTAAAGGCCATTCCATATCCAACAATGTTTCTTTTTCAAGGATATAAGGTATCGAATGATAATTCGATTTCAGTATTTCGATTCTAATTACATTCTACAGTTAATACCATTTACATTTCCACTTCATTCAATATATCGATTGTTTTTTGTTTTAATAGTTAATCTGATATTTATATTCGTATCTTGTCCAGTGATGTTAAACTGTAAACATTTTACTTGTACCTTGGTGGGTTTTGTCATAAATATGTCAGGGAAGCCCTTAAAACAGTTTTTTATGTTTTGTTATTTCCTGTACTTGTCAAACATTCTCAGCTGTGTTTCTCTGATGATTTTTTTAGTATCTTCTGTTCCCTGCTTCACGTGAAAATACTTCGCTCGTTTCTTTAAGTAAGAATATTCGTCATCAGCTTCTCACAAATGGTTTGCAAGACGTCAAAAAAAATTTTACGTTTCATCTGCTGGGAACTGGATGGCATCGATGTGTGATTTGCAACATCCTCTAAATAGGAGTTTAAAATATTGCTCTTCACACTGATGGGTTTATCGTACTCCGTCCTTCACCAGCGGGCTCGTTGACACATTTCCACAAGCAAATCGTGGGTGGGATGCAACATATGTTTCTCCTCAAGTGCAAACAAGGATTAAAAAAAACATTAAAAAGAAAACAGGAAAATGAATCATGTATGACGTGGATTCAGTCACATGTAACACTTGTCAAAGAATCTAATTTAAAACGAATCTGTACAAATACAACTGAGATGCGATTTTACGACCTCATGAATCAAAGTGATGGTTGCGAGGCTTTGTAGTTCTACGACCAAAACTGCATCTTTCATTATACGTAGTATTTGAATCCAACAACTTCTGTCAACAATAAAGGTCTCTCAACAATGTCCCGTTGAGAGTACAAAAATTTCGTCTGTACCTTTCCCTAGCTATTTGCTCAACAGCTATTGTTCTATATACAATATTTTGTAGTCCTTATAGATATTATGATACAGTCCAAAATTATGTCGGTCAGCTGGAAGTTAGGTCACTATTTCCCAATCCTAAAGGAGCCACACAAGTTTGATGTTCAATTTTATTTTATTATATGTATTTTTTCCCTTTCTTTCTTGATTTACTTTGACATTTCTGATAAATATCGTAATCCATTCAATAATACTAACTAACTAATTAACCACAGGCGTTACAGACCGATAGATCCTGAGCCTACCCCAAAGTCATCTGTCCGCGGTTGGAGGAACTGCGTCCACCTGAGTGACAGCAGTGTGGTCGGCATTGCGCGACACCTGGCCACGGACAGGCGTATTAGGAGCTTTCTAGACCAAGAGGCCGTCACGCCTTTTATTCACGTGACTCCCCAGTTCGCCTCACGACACCGGGTGGACGCCGAAAAGTAGGACTCCAGCCCGAAATTGAATACGGAAACACGAGGACATGAGTCCAACGCTCTAACCACTAGACTATGGAGCCCCTCCATTAATCAATACCAACCTATAAACGTGACCCGAAGTTTAGCCGAAGACAAACGTTACTATAGTACGTAGCTTATCCCATATTATTATGAATGAGATTGGGCTTAAAAGTTTATTCTTTATCAATTCATACTCGTAAACCCTCCACTCGAAAAAAAAAAAAAAAAAATACACACGTCTTGTACACTTTTAATACACATCTTAGTTTTGTGCCTAAGAAGTAACAATACGTACCGGCCTGCAAGAAGTGTCTAAAAGTTATCATTTGTCTTTCCGAAGGTCATTTTTGTACTCTTCTTATGCACTTCGTTCCTTCACGATTACTATTTATACACATACTGATCACATTTTGTTCACGATATGTACTGATAACATCAAGTTTACTCACGTTCGAATCAAACTTCTCCAATATCTAGCAAGATAATTGAAGGATTTACTATGTTCCTTGTAAGTTAGTTGTGATAACATTTTTTAAACACTCTTACTTGTAAAATCCCCTTTGTTGGCACATGTAAAGTGCACAGAAGTTATCAAAACCTGACTTATTTAAAAGGTATGCAAGAGATGAACTTAAAACATACAAGAAGTGATCCGTTTTACAGTGTGTTCTAGACTAATATTTTAAACAAAAGTACAATTGCAGAACAGGAAGACAGAGCTTTAAAAGGAGGACAGATCTATTTAAAGAAGGACGTTCCCTATCCCGAGGAAAATCTAATTTGTAATGCGGCAAAGGTAATTGTATTAATCCATGACAGTCAATGACGTCTTTTGTCACAGTCATCTCAGTTTGTTTGACAAAGCGTTCTGATTCTCTCTTGTTTACATAATACTCAGTGATTGGTCTTTGTCATGTCCGCGGAAGACGAATAACCTTCCCTCTCCCTTCGTGTTTATATGTGTGTGTGTATTTAAGCGGGAGAAAGAAGGCGGGTGGGGGGGACAATTCTCCAAATCGATTCAATCATCGTGAAACACAGACAAACACAATACAACCCTTAATTTTGCAGGTTGTCAAGCGGTGTACTGGTATGAAGTAACAACTTTTTTTTTTGTTTCTCCGAATCAGGAAACGCAAATAAGCTCATCTCATGAATATAGTAAGATTGATGGATTTCTAATACATGAATCATCAATCTTCCATTTTGTATCACTTCATTTTTGTGATTTTGTGAGTAATTCCTTCTAAAGTAATTTTGACTTCCTTCATCATCTTCACACACATGTTGCATAAGTTCAAGTATATATATTTTCTAGTGATTAAAATGGTCACACACTTCATATCAGAATTGGAAGGTACACAGGTTCGAATCCTGCTGCCTGACTGAGATTTTCCAGGGTTTCCTTCAGTTTCACCAGGCGAATGCCATCATGGTACGTAGAGCTTTGGTTTCCAATCAGCTTGGTAAGTTACTAATTTTAGCAGTAATACAGATATGGGACTAATTCACTAGTAAATAGCGTTCTATTTTTTATTATTATTATTATTTTGCTGTGGAGACGATGTAGCAAAAAAAAAGTTGTACACTCTTATTCGTAGAAAAAGGCCGATTGATTTTTCCAAGTTCGAAAGGTACAGACAATCTGAGTAGTACTAAAATAATAATCGGAGATAACACTACATAATAAAACATTCTATGCACTCAGGCTATTTTCTATTAATCTTAGTGTACATTTCAGGCAAGCTAGTCAAAATCTGAGCGACTGGAAAAGAAAACTGATTTCCTTGAACACACCATAAAACTGTAGAAGAATATAGTTTGTCGAAGTTTGAATAACATCCTATGAAATGCAAACAAGCGTCTCTGATGTGTATAGTCAAGATGTTTCGAGTATATATAACATAGACATTGTTTCTCGATCTGCAGCTACAACATACAGAAAATCCGTTATGTGTTCATAATTACTTCATTCGTTATTATAATTATAATATTATAAACAATCTCCTGAACTATCATTAAACACGAACATCTGAACACCTTCTCACTGAATACAAAAATTTTACCTCCACATTTAATTCGTCCGTTTCACCCAAATAAATATATATATTGTTGGTGACTTCATACCTTCAATTAAAACTGATTCGAGAAAATAGAAGAGCGTCCTCGATTGAAACTGAACCCGTGTCTCGTACACTAATCACACTGACTAATTAGAACATTAGATCATTCGCACAATAATAGATCGCTCGTCCTCCCAGAGAAATAGATTTTTCCCGCCAATTGTAAAATCTGCAACATTGAAACTAAGCTCCTCAACCGACTAGATCCAACCTAACTCTCCAGAAGACAGGATGTTACAATTTCATGCATTAGAATGTTACATCATGCAAAAAATTAGGCGAACGCAGTAGAATTCTAAGAAGAAGATAAGCGTGCAAATTAGTTCCGTCCAAATTGTTGATGTAGAGGACAAACATGATTTGTAAATGCTGTCACATTTAAATCAGTACATAGCAACAACAGAGTTTGGCAACAGAAAATTACTCGACGAATGTTTTCGTTTCACGTATATATATATCATATAAGACGGAATTTAAAACACGATGTTTATATCTTGTTAGTAGTAACGATAATAACACACCGTAATGGATGGAAGAAAATTGCGTTTAGTGCATATTTGAGCTCATGAATCATGAGCACGCCAATTAAATCTCACTATAGCATTAGTCTTCTGGCCCCCACAACGAAAACCGAGCGACACGTTCTTTCTTGAGCACGCGGGAGTCAAGACAGAATGACTGAAACATTGGATCCATGCCCAAAGAACAGAGTAATTTCAGCTCAAAGTTGTTCAGTTTAAGAATAGCTGCAAAAACATCAAACTGAATTAACGTCTGCTGTTTTTGTCTTTGAAAGAATGTATTTTTCTATTCCTCTTTGAGTTTTTTTTCTCCTTCCCTTTGCCTTAACCAACTGAAAACATAATCAAGGAAAAAAAAAATGGAAGACGGAGAAAATGTTCTGTAAATAGTTTCACAAAACTATGGCATCATTAGCAAACGACTTTTTTTTCCCCTCGTTAAAAATTTGCTCTATTACAAAAAGGAAATACCAGTGCCATTATAAGAAAAACACACTACGTAAAGATCAGCAACACGGCTTTAAAACAGCTCCCCATAGACACGGCAATTGTAGTCTTTATCACCAACGACAAGATTATTTTTTAAAGCAGATTCCAATTCTAACGTGATGCCTGTTGAATTCACGCCTTCAAACGATCTTGATTTTTTCCAGCCTCTTAAAAAGAAATCTTTAGACAAGCAATCAAGAGCTATTAAGAGGAGAAAGTAGTGCCAATCAAGGTCCTTTGACGGAGGATATATATATACAGCAAGTGTGCAAAAGGGCGTCACTTGACAAGTTTGTGGCCTATAAGTATGAAGGATTATTGTAATTTTTATTGTATTATATGTAATACTTTCTGTGTTGATATACGGTAGAAATGGCCAAATAATCTGTGTATCGGATATAATCTTGAGGATCCATTATCCCGTATCCGTTTTAGAAAAGTCAGATAATCGCGATGGCGGATAATATCTGGATGAGGATAAAACGCATAAAATGACCAATTTCCACATGGAGGATAATACTCACTATGAGGGCGGATGGCAAAAGCTTCTACTTTTCTAGCTGTACAAGAAAGAGATAGAACAGGGCCACGAAACTCCGTGCGATTTCATAACCATACAGTAGAAACTACAAGCTTCTAGTATAATGGTCCTTCAAATTTAGACCAAGAACTTCGTAAACGTTCGTCGCATTTTACACATCATTTTAAATCAAAATAAGAGACTAGAACATTTATTTCCTTGGTTTTACATCTGAAATTTAAGCAAATTCAGAGGAATTTTAGAGGTGCCTTATCGAAAGACACAACATTATAAGTTTCCTGCAAACTGCAGAAACAAAATGCCATCATTTAAAATCCCTTAAAAATAAAATGTTATCCTGTAACCAAGCGGCCGTAGTTCAGTTCGTAGTGCATCGTATTGATCTCATGACCCTGCATCCACATTGAATTTTTTTCAGGGTATCTCTTCAGCCACACTAGGCTAATCTTGGAATAGTACCTACAAAATACGCCCTATGGCCGAGTTCCTTCCCATATACTCTCGATTACTCCCATTTCGGCCTGAGACAAAGTTTCAAAAAGGACACATAAATACAGCAAAAATATCGTATAGATTATTCACGATATTAGCAACGATATGTACAAATTTTGTAAAAATGAGTTTTAATAATTATTTCATACATTCGACAAGATGCAATCCAAATATCAAATTGAACAATTCCGATAATCGAAAAGCGGATATTCACCTAATCGGATATGAAACCGCTATCTGGATATTAAATAATCTAACATTCAATACTTCACTTATATGTAAGTGATGAAGAAGAACTGGTTAGCTGCGCGGTACCGAGTTCGAATCCAGGTTGGGCTCCCAAATTCTGGTGTTGACTCAGCATTATGATGCAAGCTGGTGTGCTACTAGAATGAAGAAGTAGTGGACTCAGATCTCCAAGACTCGATAAAGTGGTGCTTAGGAGTCGTTGCACTGACCACTGATCCTCTATGAACCAAAGCCGCCTGGTAGCTGAACCCAAGCCGGTCTGGTAGCCATCTTTGTTGCACTTTATGACCTTTATATGACGTGAAAAGCGACCTTAGACTGCTTGGTCGAGGAAGTTAGGAGATATAAGTGGTGATGAAATTTACGATAAACATGTTTTTTGCTTATTGAGACAATTTCTCAAGAATATCTTTCGGCTATTTTTCCCTCAATATCCTGGGTAGCTGCGGATTTGGATGACACAACAAAAGGAAAAGACTGATGAGTGGACAATGAAAGTAGCAGCAGGAAGACATTAAAAGGAAGAAAATTTGACGGAATGCTCGACAGTGTATCATATTAGCTGACGTAGTTAGCAGAAGACGTTGGGTTGAAGAAGAGAGCGAAGGAAACAGGGATGGGATTTCATTATCCCAACTTCCGTTGGCAATAAGAGAGGCCAAAGCAGATACATAAGGAACTGAATAGACAAGAGCCAACGAGCCAGCCAGCCACTTCGCTTTCGCGACGAAGTAATTCAATCAGTCTAACGCACACTACTGACTTCTTCTCCAACGGACTGGAGAGGGTTGTCATGTTCGGATGCAATTAGACCACCACCGCTACCTTACGTCTCCTCTTCCCGTAATGTGTGGGTCTGTTTCTTAACCTAGTTTGCTCCTCGGATCTCATTCCGTGGAAAACTTGTCTATCTTGCATCTTTCTCATCCTTCTCGTCTTTGTCTCGGATCGTTCTCTTCGTGTTCGTTGCTGCTGCAAGATACGTTCATTTCTATTTAGATGTCAACAACACTACTGCTAACTGCTGGCAGAATTCTCTACAAACAATGCATGGAAGTAGTCGTCACAGTCTGGACGGAAATAAGAGGCTCATGCTACTGTCGAGGAATATATTTGAAAGATAGTTTTTCCTATATTTTGCCAATAATTTTTTTCTCTTTCCAGTGAAAAACGTAAGTCCACTGCACTAATCTTAGAACCTATTTCACTCTTTCACATTGAAAACAACAGAAACAAGCACGGAATGCCGGCTGGGTGGCCGAGCGGTCTTCGGCGGTAGGCCATCGGCTCGAAGGTCCCGGGTTCGAGTCCCGGCAGGGGTATGGGTGTGGATTTTAACAGCTAAAGGCGAATCGTGACGGACCGAAGTCCAAAGTTTCTAGATTGGCCCATATAAAAATAAAGTTTGTATCAAGAAGCACGGAAAAAAACATATATGGTTCATTTCATGTCAAATCACCCAGACATCTGGACCTTGATGCCATGGATTTCAATGATTTTGTACATGAGTTGTCTCTGTTGAGGATATGAAAAATCCATTATTATTTTTTTTCGATTTTTCGGCTCAGTGGTTTTGGAATTACCCATTTTCCGAAATGGAAAAAAATAAAAATCACAGTACATAAAACAGTAGCTCTGCAACGACTGATACTACAGAAATTATTAATGGCTCGTTCCAAAGCTCTTTTCGTGTTGTTGTTTTCTTTTTCTTTTTTAATTTGATATACCAAATAATCCACTGTAATAAAAGTAAAATTTTGGACCCGTTTCTAAGATTTTGATTTTTGAAAATCTTAAAAACACCATTTTTAATTTTTATAAAAAAAAATATTGGTTGATCTTACAAATAGTGGCTAAAGGTAGGCAAAGTTTGAAGATGGAGAAATGATGAGTTTAAAAGCTACGGGTTTATGAATTTTGATGTCATGTGAATTTAATTGAATGGAATGGTTTTCAAGAAACTTTGGACGCAGGCCGGATGGTAAGATGAATTGGTGGAATGAAGAAAGTGGGAGGAAACGGGAGAACCCCGAGAAAACCCACGCACACGGTGTTTGTCCATCACAATACATCCATGGCATGAGCAGGAAGCGAATCGACGATCCCAAGCACCAGAGGTTGACATGTGGAAAAATAACGTACACTACAGGCTGATTCAAAAGTCTTATTACAACTTTGTTTCCGACAAACCGACAAAGAAGTGAAGCACTGAAATACACACGTGTAGAATGGGCTACATTTTGGAGTACGTAATCAATGTGGTCGCCATATTGGATAGGGGGCATTTTTTTTTTCAAATGGAGAGTGGGTCATGTGACGTATCAAACAACACGAGAATGTTTCCAGGAAAGCATTCCAGGTGTTAGACTTTGCTTATCTCTTACGGTGTCGGAGTTATCTGCACGGAAACTTTGAAGTACATTGCTACATGTGTCTCCTTATGCAGCAGGGCTATTTCCGTGCCGTTACTGCTGACACCGTAAGATATATTGTGTTGAATTTGATAAACAAGCATGAAACACATTTTTAGAACAACTGGTTATTATTATAATTAGCGTAATTCAAGCTTTCTGGAACAACCATAAATGAGAGAAAGCTTGTTAAACTTGAAATCTAATTGCATTTTATTTTGTTGCACTACCGTCTCGTCTTAGTGCGATGAAGTCCCATCACGTGCTACGAATGTTTCGTCGTAAGCTAATCTCCAGCAACTTCAACTCTTTCACTACAGCCATTTTTTTTTTGTGAATCTGATGAGCTAACTATAATAAATAGCGCTTGGAAAACGAAGTAGGTCGATTGATTCCGTGGACTCAAGACTAAAGCATCGGATCAGCTTTCCGAAGGATCTCGATTCGATTCCCATCCAGGTTAACGTTTTTTTTTTTAAAAAAAAAGAAGTACATTAAGTTTCTACTTTACTGTCCTGTCAAAGCTACTTTAACCTTCATTCTTGTAAACTAGATTGCTGGATTCAATCTTATTTAAATGTTTTTTGGCTTGAGTGGCTAAGCTTGCATCAAATTGTCACATGTCAAAGAAAGATTGGTTCACTTTTGTGTGAGGCAAAATTTGCTATGTGGGGGTGCCATCATGGCTACACTAAATCTATATTGTAAACTCATTTTGTGCTTATTCATATAACAATGATTAAGTTTACCCATCATTGCTCTGAATTGCTTGTCAGAAACATTCAAAAATAATAAACAATCATTTCCTTCATCACTACACGAGTGTTGACTCTTTGTTTAGCTTGGTGAACGTCGTAGCACCAGGACGAGAGGATAAGCTAACAACTCCTCAAAACGTCCATTGAATAAGATCAAACACCGACAAAAGTTCTGAAATGTTGCCATGTCAAATTCTATTCGGCTGCACGCGTTTGTTTATCTATGTGTGTAGCTACAAGAAGAGGTCTGACTAAAAAAAAGAAAGCAAAGGAAAATTAGAAGAAAAAAATAGTTAAAAGCACATTTTCTTCTCCATGCTCCTGTCTTGTCTGTTTCTTACATCTCTTTCTGAGATATCTTCCGCTTCGTCCCTGAGCTGCGCGCCATCTTCAGTTTATTTTTACATCCCAAATTTACCCGACGACTTTATTTTCTTTTTTCTTCTTTATTCTTGTAGGCAGTATACGCTCTTTTCTTCTGTGGAAAGATCCCGACGGAATCCTCGTTCTCAATAAAAGAAAATACAACAAACCTGACGACATTATCTGTTTCTTGTCGGTTCACGGAAGCTAGCAGGAAAGGTGTAAAATTCTTTTCTTCATAGGCGCTTGTGTACTCTGTCACTTAGCGGTGGAATCGGAATTCTTATCTTCGAAGAACATTTTAATACTTAAACCAATGTGTAGTTCTCACTTACAAGGGAACTGTCTCCGGTGGAAATGGCAGATCAGCGTGAAACTTCCACAGTGCATTGATGATGTGTTCAAATCAACACTCAGGAAGTAGAATGTTTCGGAATTTAGTTGAACACGATTTACAGGTCTTCAAAGTTTGCGTAATTTTCCTCTGAACGCCTGCGAGGGTGCCTTAACGGAAACTTCACAACTCATTTATTTCGTAACCGATTGATTTTCCGGAATAATTCGGACACACGCCACGTTTAATTTCAAAGGCAATAACTGTACCACTGTGGTAAAGCATTGCATGCTGTCTCATTGTTGTAGTCTAGTGGCAAAAAGTAAAACTTTATTAAAAGCCAACATGGGTCACGTTATGCATCATGTGATTCTATTTACGAAGAAAAAAAAAAAGTGACTGTTTACTAGTTTCCTTGAGGATTGCGAGAAACGCCGGGTAGAACTCTCAAGTAAAGTAAATTGAAACTTACCAGGGATCAATGTAATTAATTATCACGTCGACTTCATCAATAGCCTTAATTTAACATACAAATTATTGTCAGCGAAACCTTTCATATGAAAGAAAAGAAAGGAATTACGTACCTTTCACACATATGTATGAAATCCTGCCTACCCTGCAGGCGTTCAGAAGAAAATTTCGCAAAAACTTTGAAGTCCTGTAACTCGTGTTCCGCTAATTTCCTAAACGTAGTACTACAGGCATGCACTATGGAAGTTTCCTGTTCATTTGCTATTTCCACCGGAGACAGTTCCCTTGGAAGAACCAGAAAAGAATACTAATATTAAAAGTGTCGCCTCTGGCTGAGTGGTCACGCTCGTCAACCTTGTTTTCAAGTGGTCCTGGTTTCGATTCCCTGTGGGCCACAAGTGGTTGGGATTCCAAGTTAAATTATAGGTCACGCTCTTAGGACGTCATCTTCATTCGATGGAAGGCTATGGAAAACCACAATCAGTTCACCTTGCCTACGGAAGTTCGGGTTAGGATCTGCCTTCGGGCAAAACACACATCATCATCATCATCATACAGCATCCTAAGGGGTGTAATCAAGTTATACCCCTTACACTATCGGTGCGAAAATGAGGTCCTGGGTTTATATCAAAGTACAATCTTGGGATTCCTCTGGCATGAGTGAGGGGAACTGGAAAACACAGTGAGCATGTCCATTCCAGTATGTAAACGCGAACGTTATACAGGTTGAATCAGGAGAAACAGGAACGCCAAATATTTCTGGAGCTACTCGTGATTCTAAGTAAAAAAAAATATGAAAACATTTATCTGATTCGCAAACGTTACCGGGACATATACATTTCACAAAATAAGGAACGTATGAACCAAAAGTTAAAAAAAAAAGTCCAAAAGAATTAACAATGCAAGCAAAATGGAACAAACACAAGAAAATATTCACGAGGAGGGAGACAGAAAGAAAAATGGCAACATCGTAACCTCCTCATCACTTTCCCCGCTATTCAAATGCTCGTTCCTCCCCTTCACCCCGCCGAGCTGAATCCAATCTTTCGAAAAAAGGACTTTAGTTATACTGATTTGTGTGTGTGTGTGTGTAAAATGTTAGGGCAACTGTCTCGAGGTTTCCTTATTGGCCGAGTATACTGAAATAGGTTGTGATAAGAGATACCAAAACAAGTTGAGTGTACGACAAATAATTTCTGTAGTCCCTGTTAACCAAAAATAAGGTTACCAAATATATATAAATCTGAATCCTATTTAGCGCATTAATTTGCGTCAGTTAACGCAGAAATTGTAGTTTAGTAGAATAAACAATACCCGCTCCCTAAGTAAAACTTACTGAGTCAGGTTCCAGGGAATTTCTCACCCCTTTCCCTTTCAAATAACACATTGGAATACGAGTAGAACTGGTGCCATTTTTTCAAGCCCTTTAGCAAAGAAAACTGGATCAATCTGCTCCAGCATATCTAGAATGCTGGAATACAAAGAAACCAAAATTAGCGATTTCCTCAGATTGGAGTTGCGAACCTTTAAAGTTAAGAATCGTTTTATCTTAAAATAACGCCTGTTTATATACAGAGTGATCGTTGGTTGAGTTGACATAAAGGTCCTAAAGAGCTGCGGAGCTTTCAAGGACGGTTTTCGCAGTTCTTCGTAAAGTGATCTACGAACAACTCTCTTCAATGCAAAGCTTAAACGGGTCACCGGGTCTAGGCTTTAGACCCGGTAACTCGGAGACAAAACAGAGTTTTTTTTATTATTTCCTTGCATTTAAACAATGTTTCTGTCAGGGGTGACCAATACCGGGCACGTTAGCCCCGGAGCACGGAAAATACGACGCCAAAATTCGAAATTAATTACGTTTCCCAGACCGGGTTAAGTTTCGGACCGGGTCATCTATGTTCGAGTTAGGCTATGTCACTGGGTCACCAAAAGTGACCTGGTTCCAGTTCTGGTTCAATGACTTGAGCCCGTGACCACGCGCACAGAAAGCAAGCGTAGGATCCGAGTGATCAGTAACGCATCACAAAAGAACAAACTGGACAGGTACTCTGAGAAAAATCACTAACAGTCATTTCAAAATTAATTATAGAACTGAATGGAACGGTGGCAATCATGTTATCTTCGTCCGCCATTTGGCAAACAAACAAGTTACATTGTGTTACAAAAACTTTGAAAATCGCTCTACTTTAGGTGCAAATTTCAATTATATGAAATTAAGCACCAATACAGGCTTCAGTTGCATTGTCTGAAGCCTTTATTATCTCATGAAGTAACATTAATTTCATCATTGTATATATTTTAAGAAACTACTAATTTTTAGATCACACTAGCGCTTTTCGGTATGAAAATGGTTTTCTTTCACTCCTAAAAACTCAGTTTTTTCCCCCGCTCCACAGAGTGGTTAAAGAAGAAAAGTACAAAGTTTGTAAGACGCGTCCCCCCCTCTTTCAAGGGGGTGACCAAACCCATTAATTGGTTTGCCATGTCAGTGGGGGAGAAAGACACGCTTCTGGGTATTCTTATGCTGTTCGCTGGTTGAGTAGTAGGGAGATGTCTTGAAGGACAACTTCCCTAAAAGTTCGCTTTTGAATTCTTCTAGTAAATGAACTGGAGGACTTTTCTTTTTTTACTCGCTTTTTCGTTAGTGGTTTTGTCACAAAGTGCTAACAATCTTCACTTTCCCCCCACTGGTGTTAAGAAAGTGCCATCTGGCATCGTAATGGAAAAGTTACAGTGGCAAGATAACAAGTGATGGTCATCACACACTCACTCACACACAAAATGGTTCCATTCCACACATTTCCACTACCTCCGCTTATTTCTCGCTTCACAACTCAGGAACTTCACACAGCTTCCGAGTTACTGCGCCAATACCAAATTTGGTTTAGTTTTCGATCTCCCTCCCCACGAAAAAATAGATGATATAAATAACTTCTAGAGCTTACACTTATGTATAAAAAACGCAAGTTGATTTTGAAGTTAGTTCCTGGATTTGACAATAAGATGGCACCACATAACTTTCGACACAACAAAGAAATATCATTACAGATTATTAGTTCTTTTTTTCTTTTTTTTTAGCTGCTAGAATGCCTTGGTTTCTACGTGCGTGCATTGGTTATAACTTATAAGAAAGGACAGAAACAACAATCATAAACCTAAAACTGAGGTGCTGCCATCTTACGTGTGAGATCCAGACTGTTACAAAGTCAATGCAACATTTCCACATAATGCTAAACTTCTAGAAAAGTAGTATTTTTGCGATATATCTATAAATGAAACTTCAGGACCAGAGGAGTAAATTAAAATATTATCGACGACAAAGAAATTCAACAAATATTATCGATGACAAAGGGATTGAACGCTTCATATATAAAATCCTGTTGGTTATTTTACTCTTGTACCCTTCATGTCAAAATGTGTACCTTCTTTCAGACAATTTGTTCCGGCGTAACACAGTACCCTGCAGTACCATCATAGACCAAGCTCTTAGATCCTATGGCTTTTATTCGTTACCCTTCCTTCATATAACCTGTTATTTCACACAATTCCTTCACTTCTTCTATGTTCTTTGTACAATAACAAAAAAAAAAAAAAAAAAAGTAGACGAAAGTTCTTTTGGGGTTAGTCCTCCTTTATTCTTATATATATTGGAATTGATTTCTATTTTTGAAAAGAACTTTTAGACATTACAGAATGAAAAGGGTGTTCTTCTTACTCAATCTCAGCAATTTTTTGTGGCGATTTCTTTTGTGAACGCGCGTGTGTGAGAGAGAAGAAGTCCATGTATGTCGGTGTCAGTGTGTTAGAACTATCGCGTGAAAAGAAGACACACCAGTTACAAAAAAAAAAGGTGTAGGAGGGGAGAGAAAGGGCTGAGAATATATAGAAAAGCTTTAGACATAACGAGACACGCGTGTATGAAAAGAAAATCTTTACTTGTCAAAATGGATGAAAAGAAGGGGCCAAAAGCAGTCAGGTCTCTTACGAGGGAAAAAAAGACTTAAATATACCAAAGCGTCTCTGTAGATGAAGTAGGTAGGTGTGGGATTACAGTACCTGTCTATACGTAGAAAAATTGGAAAGATTTCATTTATCTGAAGAGAAATCCGACAGCAGTGGAAGGGAACAACTTTACACTGTAGAAAATAATACTGATTTTTTTTTTACAATTTTATACACTTCTTAGTATTGGGTTTAAGATGTGTGTAAGTTTTGTGTACGAAATCAAGAATGGAATATCTCTCTGAAAATGAATCTTGAGCGCATCTTGCGCACTTATTGACTTCTAAACACTATTTTTATTGAATAGATTTGCTTAAAAATCCAGGTCATTATTTTTTTCATCTAATTTCTTTAATATATAGCAAGAATAGTGACAAATTTAGTGTTTCTCTTGGATTCGTTCATTAATACAATAAACTATCATGGGAACGACCTGGGTTCGATCTCCGGTCCTGCCAATTTTCGTTAGTTCTTTTCACGGTTGTCACAGCCTAGATTGTGTCATAAAGTAAACAATTTTTTACAAAAAGTTATTAAATAAGTGATCGGAGAAAATGGATGTGAATTACATTGTTAGTATTTGAAGAGTCCTAAAGACACTTTTAAGATGTAAACGACGTGTTTTTTTTTTTTTGTTTTTTTAAGTGAAATCGTAACTAGTGGAAACTGATTTTAGAAGTAAAAATCAGTATCTTTTGACGAATTTTAAAGCTAGTTTTTTTTTTTTTTTATGGATTTCTTGGATAAATAATTTTTGGACGCTATAAAGATTTTCTCGTAAATTTGAAAAAAAAAAAAAATGTCCATGTATGTATTTTTTAAAATTGGAAAAATTAGATATAACCTGTCCTCCACTTAGTAGTATCTGATAATGATTACGTGAGTTTTGCCCGGATTTTTTTTAAATTTATTTATTTATATCTTTTAGGCATCCATGACTCAGACCTTCTGCCCGGAGCCAAATCTTTCCCGGAGAAGGTGAACCAGTGGTGGTTTCCCCATTACTCTGCATCCTATAACATCCTAAAGGCAGGGCCTACAGTTTTAAATTGATATGGGTCGTAGGTTATGAGTTAGGAAAGATTTGTATTTTGTCATTTAATTAATTTTAATAAGTGAAATTTACTTTATGGACATTGTTAGGAAATTAATTTGGAATATTTAATTTATTTAGTATTTACTACTGTGAGCTTTTGGCACTGTTATGAACCAACTTTAAGTTTGCCTAAACGTCAGAAATGTGCTAAGAATGTGTCTATGGTTGTTTTGTATTGATGAAAATTAGTTTCACAAACCAAAATAGAGGACTGTGATGCGGATATGGATTATTCTAGATAGGAGAAGAATGTAATTTCGGAGAGAATAGAGTTTGTATTTATATGAAGTAAATGCATTTAATAATATACAGGGTCAACAGTCCATATGTAAAGAATGATGCTTGGCTATTGTAGAGAGCTTTTAGTACTATTTATCTGCATATCACCTGCTTTTTCTGCAATCTCAACGTGTTGGGCTGGGATGTGAGCTTGATTGCAGTGCCTTGCGGCCCTTTTATTCTTGTTTGAGTCTTAAGTTCAGGAATCTCTCGTGAGGGAATTTTATGTAAGGGATTTTCTGTAGCCTCCACTGCAGAAGGAAGTAGGAATGGCGCGAGCAGACTTGGAGCAGTTCAGTCTCTTTCCCGTCACGATTCTGCAGTAACAGGAACCTGCTTGATTCAACATAAGGATTCAATATAAGATCCCAAAGGAATGAAAGGAACCCTGAGATTAAATCATTAAGCCGCAGCATTGGTCAAACATATAGAGAATCGTTTTAATATACTGAAAGTTCATCTTCGTGAAAAGATGTGAACAAATGTTTCTGAAAAAACAAGTTTACGAACTTAGGTTTTAAGGAAAATAGTTGGCGGTAGAAGGGATAGAAAACATACCATATCACCGATGCCGATGACATCCTATAGCTTTTATCTACTACACTATGAAGAACATGGTAAACTCATCAATTTTTTTCAATATATATAAAAGAAGTTCGATGAAAGAGTGTAGCTTAACTATATACTGTATAACGACATACTGTGATCAAGAGGTGTTTAAGTGATTGAAATGAGCAGAACACACAGGGGGGCGGGGTGGAAATAACAATTCAGAAAGCCCATCTGTGATTCATTCGAATGACACGGCAAAGCGTAATTCACAATTACCATAAAAAAACTTATTTTCAGAGAAAGTAAACATATCAGTAAGAATGGCCCAATTCGGATAAAGAAAATATCCAGATACTGGATATATATCTATCTATCCGGATTTAGCACATCCGGATGGCGGATGAAAACCAGATGACGGATTTCAGCATAAAGACATTCTATATTCATTATGGATACTAGAACTGTGAAAATTATACGCATAATCATCCATCCGCCATTATGGAATTAGAAAGTAACTGTGTTTGTCTTATTTCCCCTTGGCATGCGGGGCACTTCATCACCATTAGGACAATCATCAGCATTACCTGGTAATTGACCAAAACTCATAATGATCTCAAGGTTATTGAATATTACTAAAGGAATACAGTTAAAATATCTGCATTTACACCACCTACAATTCTTAGTCTATGAGACCAAATATGATGATCACAGTTGTTCGGATACAGGTATATGAGCCGAAAGTCACTAGTTCAGGTGAACCGAACGTGGTTTGCCATTTCATTACATCGGATGAATTGAATTGAATTTTATTTATGGCCTTTAGGCATCTAAGGCTCAGACCGGGATAGGAAAGGTGTCGGCCAGGGCCTATTTTGTAGTTACCATCCCGGCATGTACTTGGTATGACTGAGGAAAAGCTCTGGAAAAACCTATGGTCAAGATAGTCGGCTGCTGGGATCGAACCCACGACCTTCCTAATGCTACGCCAACGTTCTACCACTGAGCAAAGGCGAGTCAATACATCGGATGAAGATGATGTTCTAAGTTCGCAACAACAGTTTGCTCCGAACCACGTCTGTCTTCACCAAGGTCAGTGGAACGCGACGAGTGAGAAATGGATCTTGATCTTCACCACCTATCTATCTCTCCGAACGACTTGAGTTCTCCTTCATCCGTATTTTATCCGCAATCAGATTTCATCCATGATCCGCCCAACCGCATTTTAAACGTCATCCGGATTTTAACTTTTATCAATCATCCAGATATTTATTATCCATCGTCCGGATTATCCGACATTTCTAAAACGGTTACCGCATAAGGTGTAATCTGGATATCCGAAATCTGTCTTTTTGGGCCATGCGTATAAATCAATATAATGAAGACAATGAAAAAATATTACATGCAGAAGAAAAACTTACTTTCTACAAGGCTGTGCAAAACCACTGGCATTTTCTTACCTGAAAGGAAAAAATAGAATAATTAGTAAATTACATTTGTTGTAATGTTACATACAGCATTACTCTTATATTAAAAAAAAAAAAAAACACTGGCGTAACAGGCGTATAGACCCTGAGCCTGCCCCAACGCCATCTGTCCGTGTTTGGTGGAACTAGTCCACCTGAGTAACGGCTGTGTGGTCAACACTGCGCGTACCTAACCACGAACAGGCGTATCAGGGGCTTACCAGAGCGCTTATATTATTATTCCTATTACAAGTTCAAATAGCCTTCTCAGCAATATAAATCTAAAGCTCATCAAGATATCCACTTTTAATCTACTCGTAGTAGAACGAATGGAGAAATTAGAGACCCTTGCCTGAACCTCTCTAACACGCTCCTGGAATGACTAAGGTAAACAAAGGAGGGCATCAATCAAATTGCCGGCCACAGAGTTTAAACTCGAGACTTCCGGATTGTGATGCTATGTCCCTTGCAACGAGCCACTGTTTGGTTTTGTTACTATTAAAACCTAGGCACCGCAGTCGTGATCTTCGGATCAGTACTGGGGTGGCACGCGGGCTCGAGTACTTTTGCTAACCATTATTGACTTAGTTTTTCAAGGTTTCCCTCAGTTTCATTAGGAGAATGGCGCTATGGAAGGTACTCAAAGGTTCCACCTTCATCTTCTCTATTCCAGAAGAGTAGGAGAGAGGGACCTTCACCTCTGAATATGTTGCTGGGCAAATTTAATTTTGCCTTCTCACACTCAGAGAATTTGTTCGGAGAGATAAATAACATATGTATGGGAACATATACAGTACAGCTCGCCGAAGAAAATGACGTACTTCATAGGAACTGGGAGGCTATCGTTCAAAGGTGCCTCCCTAGGGGATAGATTTGAACAAGGGTGGGGTGGGTAGCTTTGAACATGGAGCTTTGAACACATCCTTAATTTTATTACAAGAACATTTATTTTCTTTGTAAATGCTTCTAAATACAAATACGGGAGCAGAAGAAAGTAAACTACGCAGCTGTTAATAAACGTTAAACTTACTTACTTGCTTGTTTCTTTATTGGTGTTATGAGGATTGCATAACCATTAGGCTTGCACAAACTTTGAACTCGTACAAATTTTGTTAAAAATGTTACGCATTGCCCAATTAAAATGCTTTTACACTGTTAATATGTTGCAAACTAATTTTTCTTCTCAACAGTAAGTTTTAGCTGTAGAGACATAAGCTGCTACCATAGACCTGATATTCTATTATGTGGTCGATGCCAGAGCAACCAAGCGGATGGATTCAAAATCACGTGCTCCTATACAAAAACCCATTAGATTTTGTGCACCCAGAAATGGGGAAGCGTGCTAAGTCTATCTATTATAAGGTCTATGCTGCTATCTTGTTCAAATCTACCCCCTTCTTTTTGTTCAAAGCTGCCCCAGTACGTCCAATTACGCACATTTTGTTATTGTGGAGAAGGAGAAGGGTTATCAGAAAACAACAAGGACAATTTAAAGTGTGAAGGAGTGAAGTTATTTTGTAAGTTAACATGGAAAGATGTGCTACAGTTCTCTTCTCTCCAGAAGCTTACAATCTCTGAGATGAATGAATTTTTACTTTGGTACCGTACCCACAAATACATCAAATACTATACTTCGTCAGGTAAACACTTAAACTTCATTTTAGTAAACTTTATTTTTATATGGGCCAGTCTAGTAACTTTGGATTTCGGCCAGTCACGATTCGCCTTTATTTGTTAAAATTCATGTCGGGACTCAAATCCGGCACCTTCGAGCCGATGGCTCACCGCCGCAGACCGCTCTGCCACCCGACCGGCTACTTCGTCAGGTAACGCATACAAATGGCGAAAAAACAAATGACAGCTGTGTGGCATGATGTTTGCAATTTATAAATGTTGGACAAAAGAAATTTCGTTTTATAAATTAAAAGTTATCTCCAATGTTCTAAGGTGCTCCCCGTTCAAATATATACCCGCCCTCTCCCCTACTTGTGGTGACGGATTTCGGTAACACCTGTCTGTCTGACTCATAAACGTAAGTTAAAATAAATTTTACTTTCGAATATTAAGTTTAAAATCAATTAATATTTTTAAAAATTAATTTAATCCCTTAAAAAAATTATAGCCACTGTTTCATTCTTATTGTCCCACAGTTCACGCGTATACCGCGACTCACACGTTGGTGAACACGACGATGAAAAGGAGACGTTGAATATGGAATTCTCTCTCTTTCTCTCTGTCTGTTTGTCTGTCTCTGTCTCTCTTTCTCATATTCCACATTCATTTCCAAGAATGCGTTCCATTTTCGTAAACACCACACCACGAATGTATGTACCGTAGGACTCTTTCACGTTATACAAAAGAAGGGAGGTAGAGCGTGTGGGACGGAGCGAAAGCGCTCGCCGGCGACTAAAAAAAAAATCTCTGGCTTTGTTTGATTTTCCCACAGTCAGAGGATGCTCCGAGAAATTGTTAACTTAAAGGGGGGGATTCTGCCCCCCATCTCTCGCACCTCGTCCTTCCCTTCAACTCGCTAGTATTTATCCTTCTATACGTATAAGTAAGTCTCTTTCCAGAGCTCGAGCGTCTCCGATGGAAAACTATGAAACGAGAAAACCCCATCACTTGGATGAGTTCATCACAAAAGGCCTCACGAAGGTCACATCCAATGCACACTGAAAACAAACATCAGTAAACCCCTCCCCCACAACCATCTCCATTCTTTTCTCTGTCGTATTCTCATTTCAGAACAAAACATAGAAACGTCTGAGCAGTGTAATTTTACGTAAAGGTTACTCCACCATATCTCAGGTGTAAAAAGAATTGTATGTGTGTGCTTTTTATCTTTCTTCCTTGCCTACAGGACTGTTCAAGGAAGTAATACGCTTTGTTGATATTTAATTGAAGACATTATATTCCGCCATATCAGGCATCATTATTATTAGTGTTATCTCCATATCTCTAAGGTGGTTTTACAACAAAGTACCCACTGTGTCTCCCGCGGTCCTTTGTCAGGAATACAAAACAACTGTCCGTAAATTAGGAATGGCCATACTTTTCCGAAAAAAACGGAAAAGAAAGTTTTCCGGAAACGAACAAACTAAAAGAATTCTTTTAAGGCTCAATCCAAGTGGTTTTCCCGCCTTTTTCGTTTTACGTCAATTATTCAAATTTCAGTAAAGGAAAACAGAAATTAACTTTTACAGACCGAGGATCGTTTTGTCCTTCAATAATGAGTAGAATTAGTTTTAATAAAACATTAATAGTAAACTCAGGATTGTGTGCAGACACTTTTGGGACAGAATAATGTCCCAAAAGTGTCTGCACACAATCCTGCAGTTACTACTGGCATTTAATTAAAACTAATTGTACTCACTCATTATTGAAGGAGGAAACGAACTTTGATCCGTGAAAGTTAATTTCTGTTTTCCTCTACTGAAATTTGAATAATTGACATAAAACGAAAAAGGCGGGAAACCCCCACTTGGATTGAGCCTTAAATCAAAGGCGAAAAGTTATCGTTCGAGTACTAAGAAATTCATTATTCCGGAAAGGAATATGGTTCATTTAAACGACATGCATAAACATAGCTAGGTGATTTGTCAGGTATGTATGAGAATATGTTTGCAGCAATGTATTTTATTTCTGTTTGCTGTATCTTCAACTTTTCAGGTTAACACTGTAGGGATGGCCATTTCCCCCCGGAAAAACGGCAAATTCATTTTCCGGAAATGTAAAACGGAAAACTTTCCGGAAAACTTTTTTTTTTTTTCGAAAATGGCCATCTCTACCAGAAATACACTGTTTTGCATTCCCCAGAAAGTGACCGCGGCAGTTTCTACCTGCCTGTTTTGTAAAACCTCTCTACTTTTCTTCATTTGTCCGGTTTGTGCGCTTTCTTTTCTATATTAAATATTTTAAAAACGGTTTTTAGACATTTCACACAATTTTTTCCTTAAGTAGGACCTTTCATGCCCAAGCGGCGACTCTGCTTCTTACGTAACTTAACAGATGAAATCAATTCTTGCAAGATATACATTTTCAGTCCTCTCCAAACCAGAAAGGGCTGTAACAACATCGCTTGTTCCCGTACTGACTACAGACAGGTTGCAGCATTTTGTGAGATTACATCAATTGAGGTGAAGGGAAGCAATGAAAAAAAAAAAGTTCTACAAGATGGACCATTATTATATTGTCATTTTTAGGTTATACAATGAAAGAACTTCGTTCAGGTGGTCAGTACAATGACTATTGCTCTTTCTGTCTTTTAAGGCCGAAGTCCACTACTTCTGAATTCAAATAGTTACCAATTGACACAACGATACTGCGTCAACACTAAAACTGGCAAGTCGCACTGGGTGACGAACACTAGGATCTCGCGCACCGGATGTAAGAACGTTATCCACTCGTTTAAGCAGCTTATTTCGCATTGTCAGCCGTGGTTGCAAAAAAAAAGTGATTATCTTATTTTTTAATTGGGAGGGGGGGGGGAGAATGGTCAACTTATGAACCATTAAAATAATAATCAATAAATGAATTGTTATACGCTAAATTCGGAAGAGCGGTTTTCCGCTCGAATTACGCTTAATATTTCATCTTACGAGAGCTGAAAGAGGGATCACTTTTTTTTAGAGCGGATTTTCATTGGAGAAAAAATTAGAAATTTCTGCTCGAAAAAAGATGAGATGTATATGGCTCCTTTCGATGGGAATGTAGTCACTGTTAGATGAATTCCCAAATTACTGGGAAAACATTTTCATCTTTTGAACATGAAAACGACGTCGGGACAAGCGGAAGCCATAGTGCTGTTACCGCCCATACAATTCATTTTATTATTATTATGAAAACGACGCAATAAAATGCTGAAAATGTAAAAAAGGAGCATTCATTCATAAGTAGAAACAAAAGGAATGTTATTGTAAATGGAAAAGAAAAAAAAACTTCACTTTGATGGTAATTTGAATCTGCTATCTCCCGGCCAGCCGTCCAATGCTCTATCGCCTACGCTAGCTGGGCAACTGCGAGAAATCGCCTTCGAACGGGTCTCTTTCGTCCTGCCAGGTACTTGGAGAACAACGCTGACAAATTTCTTGAATATATGTTACTCCTGACTTCTTCTGGTATTGTTGTCATTGGGAAAAGTTATCAGATCAGCTCTTCTATTGTCAGTTTTAATTAAACGCGATTAACTTCACAGTAGCGATGCGTCTTTCGATAACATTCGCGGTAAACGTGGCGGATAACAAACTTGACTAGTACCCTTGATGCATTGTGAACCACCCTAAAGGGATGAAAAAGCAACCTTTCAAATTTGTAGAATAAATTATATCTGTGAAGCCAAGGCCGCGAAGTATCAGAATCCCATCTGAAAACATCACATTTTCTATCCAAAGCGAGTGTTTCGTTACAATATACTCTTTTCGAATGAAATTCAATATTTTTCGATAAAACTACTTTCTCATCGGAAAGAAAAGAGTGAATATTTTTCTCTCTTCTGATTCAGTGTTTACGCTGCTGGGAGCTTTGAATCAAGGGATTCAGGATTCATTTCCGAATTGTTTGGTGTTATACTGAAAGCCGAAACAAAACAGAGAAAACGGGAGTAGCCTATAGCACACCAGGTTTCTATCAGAGATGTTTTTCTTTCTTTACTAAGGAAGCCCGCTTCCGCTGATCCACCACACTCGGAAGTAGAGGTTGAGAGAAAATTGTTAATTTGGAGTCGGTAAGCGTACGTGAAGCTGAATTTTTGAAACATTTCACTATTTAATTAATTCTATATTTCATTGTCGGTACTAACGCCATTCCATTGCAATCCATATACAAATATTTACCCGTAATCCAGTTTCTCCACTTCACACGTATATCGAAATGTTCAAACCAAAATTTTATCAGTCTGTAACATACACGGCGAAAAGCGTGTTTCACGAAATTCCTATTGAATCAACAAAGAAGAATCTTCTCTCTCTCTCTCTTTCCTTTCTAAATAATTGTATCGAAAAGCAAACAAGAGGTGGTTTTGTAGTGGTGGTTGGTGGCGGGTCTTTTATTGTGACACCCATCGCGCTTTCCTTCCACTATGCAAACATCTGAGTTTGCAAAGTTCTCAACACAAGGAAGCTATTTCCTCTTCAATTGTTGATTTAAGCCTTTACTCATTATTCTTATTCAACGATAAGAGATGTTGGAAAGTCATTTTTGTCTGAGCTATTTCTGTATTCCCCCAGAAGGAATGTTCGTCAGCTGATGCTAAAATATTCTCCAATTTCACGTTGCTGAGACTTTGAATAATACGCTGTGGAGATGATAAAGAAAACACAATTTCCGCTACGCTCTAAGGCTAATAAACACGGAACCACAAATCGGTGAAGAGCAACATTTATTTAACTCTGAGTTACAATAATAGGCTGTTGAGCATCGGCTAAGCCCGTCAGAAGTTCGAGCGTTGGCGTCCTTTGGTTTGAAGGGGAGATGGGCGAAAAAGCGGTCAGTGGTACGATTCCGGTATTCTCCTATTGGTGCTGAGGAAAAACTGTGGAAAGCATTAACGGAGTTCAAAACTGCCGTGCCTCCACATCCGTAGTCAGTCAAAATCCTTTCGCATCAAATCTCGTCGGACAGGAATTACTTGCCTATCATTAACAGTACTAAACTATAGTACACACGGTTTAACACCCGGCTTGACTCCACCTACTTTTCGTTTAGTCTTGACATCATGCGGCCGCACTGTTGCCAATTTGGTTCCTAACACCACATGGACAAAAGTTCTATAGGATTATTGATTGTTCCCATCTTTTTCCTGTCTATGATAAGCAACAATGCATTCTTAAAAACTGTTTTGCTGTAATATGGAGTTGAACAGTTGCAGATGTAAGTTTTTTTTAGTTGATATGGCAACGACAGAAATATCTTCTAATGCCTTGCCACTGATAAGGGCGTTGTCACCCGCTCTTTGTGCTGCTTGTTGATGATTGGACGCCTGCTGGAATGTCACCACGACCTCAGTAAAACGGGCACTTCTTTTGTTAGTGATGTATCGTGGGAGCAGCTTAGATATAGCCGCGTGGCCCAGTGGTTACGGTCGTGGTCTTCGAAACGGTAAGCTAGTGAGCGGGGGAGAGCAGGTTCAAGTTCTGCTGCCAGCCATATTTACTTAGCTTTTTCAGGGTTTTCCGTAAGTTTCAGTACGTAAAGTAAGAGTCGGTCTTCATCCTTGCCCCGAGAGTGCTCGTCGAGGGACAATATTCCTCACGCGTAGGACGAATTTTAGTTATAGATGCTTAGCTAGCCAACAAAAATAAATAAATAAACTCCTGGAGATTGGACTCAATGTTCGAATTGAACACGAAATAAACATAAGTGTATTAGTACTACTATATCAAAAGCATGGACCCTCTAATTTAGGATTGCCAGATGTAAAAATTGAAAGGTAGATCACGACAATTTACGGGACAAGAACGGGAAAAGAAAATTGAGAAAGATAAAAAAAGGACACTGAAAAATTTCATCGGAACTATGAAAAACGTCAGACTCCCCTTGTAAACAAAAAAACAAAAACAAAAACTCTAGTACAATGTTTTTCAACCTTTTCACACTCACTGGCCGGCAAACTATAGGGAAAATCTTTGACGGACCGAAATGATGCCACTAAGATAGAGGTTTATTTGACATTCAGTGAGTACCAGAACATTTTCAGATTCTAATTGCTTTGGGAAGGAAACGTAAATTTAAATCTCAATTTTTGGACTTTCGAAATCTACAAAATGAGTGTTAAATAATTGAGTATATATTAATCATCCGAGGACCGGTAAAACAGTTTCGTGGACCGGTTGTTGAAAAACCACTGCTCTAGTAGGAAAAGACATGCCGAGTGATATCTATAGCACATCACATGAATTAAATCGGACATAATATACCAGAATTTTACTCTACGAGAGAACGAGTTCGTTGCAATATACCTACAATAGTAAATACGCTACTTTCAATGCCTACTTTCACGTTCATAGAAGCTGAAAACCAGTCCCATATCTTTTGTATTTACAATAGAAAAAAAAAATATGAAAAGGAAGCTATACAAATATAATATGCTGGTTTCTTGTGTATCAATTGAACATAGTTAGAAAAAAAAAAGATATAAAAAAAGTCTGCCGAAAACTTGTTTTAAGTAGACATTAATCCTATAACTGAAAAGTGGAAATGAAAGATATAATACTTGAAACAATGATGAATTCGAAAAAAGGGGGGGGGGGAAGTTGTTAGAAAGAGATTTAAGATATTGTGTGCCAAATATTTAATCCACGTATTGTTTGAAAGTCAATCCAATTTTCGATTTTGTTTACGAGAGAATAGTTTTATTTTATTTTTATTTACTTTATAAAACTTACTTCCTGTGGAAGAAGTTAGAAGGGTTCCTTATTCTCTTCATCTAAACCACAAATGTAGCTGGCTTTAACCCTTTGTCTATAAAGAAGCAGGTCGTCCTGAACAAACACGTTCAAACTTCGTATTCGACTCCAATCAAGCATAAATCATTCATTGAATTTTAAGGCCACCTTGCCTTTTTTACATACTTCTCTTTGATTCATCGTCCCTCAAATCTTGCAATTAATATAATTCATTTCCCGATATTATACAATGATAAAATTGTCACGAAGTAAGTCGGGCGACAATACACTATTCCATTGTTACTTTCATATAATTATTTCTATATATTTCTATATTTTAAAAGCATATTTTAATTTTTAATATGAACGTTTTTATCCTAAAATAAATACTAACCTGCAACGATACTGCGTTTGTCTGGTTGCAGAACACTCTAGGATTTGCGTCACAAACTATCAGCTTGAGAAAAAGTATCCGAACACCGAAATAACTAGAAAAAATATATTTAAAAAAATATTAAAAACATACTTTTCTTAATCAATTCGTACTAAATAGTAAAAAATAATAATAATAATAATAATAATAATAATAATAATAATTTTGTTTATGCATGACTAAAAAGAAAAGCACAGGGTATACCAATTGAAGAATGTATAACGGGGCTATGTACGAGAGCGCGCCCCATTCTTTTCTTTTTAGTCATGCATAAACAAAATTATTTTTTACTTAGTACGGATTGTTCAAGAAAAGTATGTTTTTAAAAAGTTTTTAAAATTATTTTTTAAGCTAAGCTCAGGGCTCTCTAAGTAAAACTACTATTTGTTTACTTGTTGGTACATTTTCAAAAAGCATAGCTAACGGAACCTGAAAGTTCATCGCCGCGGTTACAAACGTTGCCGCCGCCATTGAATTATATTCTCAGCAAGATGAAGTCAGTTTTCATTACGAACACCTGCCTATCAGACATTTCTTTTAATATTCTTGTCCTAACGATATGTCGGTCTTCCTAACGGTCTCTGTCCATACGATTTCTCAACAAAGATGGATTATATTCTTCGTTTTCTCTCCATCCGAACAATATGATCTACCTATATCTTAAACGTCGTGGTTTAATTTTTCCTCGGCATTCTACAACGAGCAAGTATAGTTCAGATATACAGCATACGAAATTCTTTTGGCTGCAAGCAGATCAACATTTAAAAAAAAACTTAGGATAATATTTCCCAATTAAGCCGTTTTGCGCTGCCCCGATTAAATTATGTTCCTAGTGAAAGCATGGAACAACGATTATTAACCTCGGGTGGCATAGAATACAATAGTTTCAACTAAGAGCGCTCATTGCATGGTAGTGGCACCTAGCGACCAGTGTGCGTTCTATCTACACCAACTTTTTGTTTACTATTCTCAAAAGATGGCAGCACTCTATCTTTTTTGGTGAAAGTATCTTCTTGTTCTTGAGCACGCAAAAAGTCGAGAAAAGTTAAGTCGTATAATTTACGGTTAACTGCAACCCTTGCATGTTTTTTTTCTTCTTTAAGTAAGGTTTCTTTTCTATTTCTTGTTGTATATACTTATTCGTTAAGCTGTTATAAGTTACGTTTATGGAAATGCCCAAAGCAAGCTAAAGTAATACCGCGCTAACACTGATTCTTGTAATACTAAGTATGCTAGTGGGCAAGTGAAAGGAGCAAATCCAGTTTAAGATACGCAAAGTCAAACTTATCTAACATAATATATTCCAATATAAGGTAACCTAACTGATCCAGGCTAACTTAGCATAAAGAATCGGAATGGAAAAGCGAAAAAATAAAAATTATACAATTAAATGAGAAAGTATTCTATGTTAACTCTACACTTAAAACAGTGTTAGGGTATTTTTAGATCTGTACGTACATTTTTATTGAAAATACGTATATATATGATCTTAGTCTGAAAATGCGTCAAAGGGTTGCCAACAAATCATCAATTACAAGCTCTTTCTAATAATAATAAAGCATTTATCATAGTATATCTTCTTGTAGAATCCAAACGGAAGATGACTTCACTGAAAAAAGGACCCGGACAAAAGATCTGTGTCTAAAAAGAGGACACATCCGGGAGAACAGAGACCGTCTGGCAGCCCTAAATTATACGTATCAAAATGTCATCTTCAAACGTTCAATTAATGAATTGAAGGATTTGTTAAATTTAACAGGAGTATAAGCTATATAAATATGAGTCGCCGTGGCTCAAGTCGTAGCGCGTCTGACTACGAATCGGGCGGCCCGGATTCTAATCCCGGTCAGGACACTGGAGACTTTTTTCGCGGTGTTCCCTCAACTGGCGCTCTGATGTGCACTCAGCCTCCTATCAAATTGAATACCAGAATGTCTTTGGTACTCCTGGTCACCTTCTGGAGGGTATGACCACCTTACCTTGACCTCGAACCGCAGGTCGAGAATATGTGTAGCGCTCGCTACCTCCACATACTGCATGCGCCGTTGACGGCGCGTGGGTATCGGTACAGGGGATAACTTCATAAACTATAAATATTTGAATCTTAGATTTTGATATGTTTCAGCCTACATTTGTGTACAGTATCGTGCAGCATAAACGGTGTTTGAAACATAGCGTAAAACTGAAATTGTACATTTAATGTCGTAATACAGACTGAAACACAACCTAAGCCCGTTGTGTACTCAGTCTTTCTAATCGAATAGCATATATTTTGTACAAAACAACTTAAAATTACAATATGACAAGAGGTGCACTGTATACTGGCCTTTGAACACACTACATTTAAACCCAAATAAGAAAAATATATATATATATATTACCTTAAAAATTGTTTTGCATCAAATATTCATGAACTATTAATTGCACAGAACACTTTCACACTATTGTGCCGACAGAGCAATAAAAACAAAACGGCAACGAATAAACCCCAAACATATGAAGATAGTGAAACACACGCGCACATACATAATAAATACACACACTAAAACACAGAGCAAGAAGAAAACACTACGACAATCGTCGTCGTCGTCTTGACGAGGCAACAGGCACGCCTTGCCGAAGTCGGAACAAATCACTCCATCTCAACACATGGGGCGGAAATGGGCATCACTCCCTCCCTCCTCAAATACAAGACGAAAGAAAGAAAGAAAGAAAAAAAATCGTTCACGCGCTCACGTTTTTGAGGGGCTGGTTGGCGGAAAGAATGAGAGCAGAGCACAGCTGGCACAGAATTCGAATAGGACATACACACACTCACTCCCTTTGCTACTCACATGTTTTCCTTGAATTCATGAGATTTTTATTTTGTTTATTTAAAAAAAAAAGTAGCCAGATCTCTCCACTTCGCAAAAGGTCACACGCCGTTTTCAAGAGACACAATAAAAATACATGCAAAATTCCCACAGGACTATCCACGGTTAGGAATGCAAATCCGTAGAAATGTCAAGTTATCCATTCGTCCATCATGACGAGTTAAGTTTTACTTGTCTGTCTCTGGAGAACTGTTGCTTCGTTCGTCGGCGGTCTTCTCTGTCATGCGGTTTCGATAGCATCCGTCCTGTCTCGCTTCAGACCGAATTCTCTATTCTCTTTTGCGAAGTCAAGATAATTTCAGACAGTTCTATAGAAACAAAAGCACACAGTGGAGGATGGAAAAGGTGCGTGGAGATGAGACGAAGTTTCTCTAGAGCGGCCTTGCCGGCGCAGGGTTGCTAACTCATATACTTGATGTTTCCACTGAAGAGTTTTTTTTTTTTTAATTATCCCTTCTGTCACAAAGTGAAAAACTCTTTGCACCAATTCTTCTATCATCAGAATTCCGTTCACTGCTACGATAAAGAAACGTTTTGTCATTCTGCTCATGTGCAGAACTATCCACCTCAGCATACGAAAAGTCTCTGCAATTTTCCTTCATTTCAATGAAACAACATGAAAGACTAAAACTAGTGCGTAAATTTACTGGGAGTTCCGTGACTGTCCGTCTACCATCACGCCATGTTTGGTTCAAATAAGTGCAAATTTTAGTTCGATTCTCATTGCCATGGAAACGATACTCAAATTAAAAATATTAATTTTGTCTATATTATTCTCCTGGTCCAATAAGGAAGTTAAGAAAAGAAAAGTTTTGCGACCTGAGTCCAGAAATGTGTATTTGTTTAACGAAGGTAGCGAATACTTTAAAATTTATACATACAGATCGGCATTTGCTTAGCTCTGAAAATTATTGAACTCAATTGAATTGATGTGAATTCAATGCTCTACTTCTTTTATTTTTCAAAAGATGTTAGAAGAATATGACGTAACAGTTCACCATTCTTTCCCAGAATTTGTGTAACTACAGTGGAGTGGAGTTATTCAAGCCAGCTGTAATGTTTCACATAACGCTCACTAGATGGCAGAAGCAAGCACAATAAATTCCAATGCAGCTCTTCAACTTCAAAAGCATTATCACACGCTGTGCGAGAGGCATAAATGATTTTATTGTTGATGTGTAGGGCACGGATGCACTTAAAATATCTCAAATATGCACTGAAAAGTAGCGAAATATATAAAAGCAAATATGCACGTTCGAACACATCTTATTATATAGCTTCTTGTAAATGTTTAATGTCATTTATTGCAAAATCCTTTCATGTTTTCAGATGCTCATTCCTCATTTAGCGGATATCGTTTTTACATGGTAAAAAATGTTGTTTCTAATACTTCCACTCTGAAATACACTTGATCACATACTCAAATACACTTACTTCGAACAGTTTTTTTTTTGTTTGTTTTTTGTTGTTGTTTTTTTAATGAAAGGGAAACGGCACTGCTTACGTATCAAGATAGCATTTGATTACGACATGAGGCATGGTGTCTTAAATTTTTAATTTTGAAACTTCTGTTTTCGGCAAGAATGTTTTTGGTACTCCGAAAAAAAAAAAACTCGTTCTACTTCACTAGATACAAGTGAACAATATTTAAGGGCAACTATATATCTGACACATCAAGCTCAAGGTCAACAGGGGGACTGTCAATGTCTCGTATTTATCTTGTTTAAGCAGAATTTAGTTTCGGAAGGTGTCGACCAGTTTCTTTCGGGGATCCAGTCTTGATATATATACAAAATGTATATCATTACACCTAAATGTATACTAATTTTACGTAGAAATCGGCATTTCAGGGGTGGTCCGGTCCCCTCGCGCCTTCCGTGGCTACGCCACTGTTTCTTGGTATACAAAATCTTCAAGTATGCTCAAGCGCATTTCTCACATCATCTTTTATTTTGAATGTTTATAGTGGCTTTTACTCTGGAATATACAAGGTGTTTAGATAAATTATTCATATATGAATGTGCATATGTTACATACACTTTCCAAAAGACAGTTGAAATATGCATTTGCACATGTAATATACGTACATAACTATTCGAGCTCTATTAATGATGAATTGATGAATGGTCATCATAATTATTAATTTTCTGCTAAAAGTGACAGGTCCTTCAAGCTCTTCCTTTTTATATTACTCTTGCTTCTTTCTTTTCGTGATACTCGGAGCAATTTATTTTCATTAATACTGTCAAAATATTGCACACATCTTCTTCCTCTTTCACATTATTCATATTACTATCTTCAGCATACAGTCTCTACGTAACCAATGACGTAACGCGACGTACTGAGTTTGCCCTTTTCGTAGTTGACTCCTGCGCCATCTAGTAGCGAACCTTCTGGCGGTGTCTTGCCTGTTTATTTCGCACGTCAATCATTCGCTAGGTATGAACGTATCACACAACACTGCACTTCAAGAAAATAGTTACAAAATCAAACTTATTTTCCTCGCGATTCAGATATGCAAAGGTTCTCCTTCTTCATTTCTGAAGTATTTTTCGTCTCTTTTCTAATCTCTTCAACACTTCGTGATTCTTCTCTGTCCAGCTGATTTTGTCCATTCTCCTCCCTCTTTATATTTCGAAAGCTTCCAGTTGTATATTTTCACTATAGATCCAACGTTTCCACTACGTATAATACAATAAATTATTTATTTACTTGTCTTTATATAAGTCCTAACTGTCGCTACGAAATCGTCGCTAGAAACACACAAAGACGTGACAAAAAAAAAAAATATATGTGATTTTGAGATTCTATCTACTTTCTTAGAATTAATACGTTCTATCAAGGCAATGAAAAAAAATTTTTTTTTGTTTTCCATCTCCTGAAAAGTTGATAAAATTCACTTACTCATGTGTGTGGTTTTACCCGCAAAGTATTCGTACTAAATAGAACAGAATATACAGTATGTTCATTCAAAGGCACAGGATCGTTACAGTGCTTCCCTCTTCTTCAGTATAAGTCGTAGGGTAGTCTACATTCTACAGCGTATCCGAAGAAGGAAGGGTAACGTAAAAACGATATGTACATGTATATCAGGGATTCCGCCAGGATTTTCAGTTTCGGGGGTGGTGGTGTAAAGCCAGAATTGGGAGGGTGTAAGTGAAGTTTTGTACGGTTTCTATCAATTTTTGACTGTAAAGATTTTGAAGTTTGGGGGGATGTTCTCGAGGATTTTTGGGGTGACAGCCCCCACACCTGGTTGGCGGAATTACTGATGTATATGAATTTGCAAAAGAAACAATTAATTAACCTTCATTATTTTAATAAGCTTTTAAAATATCTTAAAGCTTCAGCCTCTTTTATAACTGTTGAAGAAGAAAATAGACCGGTCCATCACCAGTTTGTTTCCTGTCATCTTTTTAGCGACTTCTTCAGACCACTGGTTTTGTTTTTATTTTCCATTGGAAATCCGGATTTGCAAGCAAATAAAGACAGAACATGCTCACGCTATATAAGTAAATTTGATATACAAACAGTAAATGGCATTATAATTTCTACGTTGTCTCCAAAACACTTTTCGGAGCACGTGATGTCCACAGGAAGTCTACAAAGCTATGAAGACACGTCTGGGATTCATTTAACACTAATGACGCTCAATACGAAAGTAATAAAAGGGCAGAAGCTTCCAAATCTACTTTTCCTTTATCTACGCCTATTCCTAATGGAAGAGCGTTTCTTTTTCTTTTGCTGGCTGAAGTGACAGCTTTCGGCCTAGTCCGTCCCTTCTAAGGGATGACGACTCTCAGCGATCACTCTTCCGGGGATGGGGATGCGGATGGAAACAACCAGAGCATTAGTTAAAGTGCCATCCCGACATTCACCTGGTAAAACTTCAAATAACACGTGTGCCTCCCCATTACTGATCCGAAGTCGGCGCCGATAGGCTTGTTGTAATCGAGGACGTTTCGGGGTGGATTCCTGGTCGAGATACGTTAAATGTGGTAGTTCGGAATTCACTTTAAAAAGTAGATTTCGTTTAGGGACGTCTCTGTCCGAAGGAAGGCAATCGCAAACCACCATAAGTTCACCTTATACTGAAACTATCGGGTTATGAACTTTCCTCCGAGAATAATACCAATCAACAATGCGATTCTCATCATATCTGAATAATCGACAAAAACGATGAAAGCTTAGACACGAACTAGTGAACAACTTTAAATTTACGTACAGTCAGGGAAAAAGATATTGCAGGAAGATATCATTTAGTTTTTCATTTAACTTATATTTATGGGCCAGACAGACACTCACGTATGCCTAAGCCGTGACATGTCTTACGGACTGCAGTGACACATTCAAACGACATGTGCCTGCCTATGTAACCCATAAGCTAAATAATAATAAAAAAATGCTATGTTTCCGTAATACTTTGTTCCATGACTGGACAACCATGCCATCATCTGATGTAACCATAGACCTCATAATAGATAGACTTAGCACGCTTCCCCATTTCTGGCTGCGCAAAATCTGTTGTTTTTTTGTATAGGAGCACGTGATTTTGAATCCAACCGCTAGGTTGCTCTGGCATCGACCACATAATAGAATATGAGGTCGATTCCATTGCAACCTAGCGGATGGATTCAAAATCACGTGCTCCTATACAAAAAAAAAA
>JAGDQP010005711.1:64703-76432 GCA_022664845.1 Lepisma saccharinum | reverse complement strand
TCCATAGTTTGCAACACTGCGGTGTTTCTTTATTAATATTGTTTATGATCACTAAAGGGGAGCAAAATATTCAGTAATGGAAGGTACTGATGATATTTGAAAATTTTAGACAGTATGCGAGATTGACAACCCTGATAGACCTGTGGCAGAATATTTTCATTCCCGGGATCCACCATCTTGTTATAAACTAATCCTCGCAAACATTTTCATTCACGTATCATTTCTGATTTATTGACAATTATTAATTTGTTACCCATTGTAATGGTCGACTTTGGGCTCGAATGTTTGAACCGCTGCATCTCCAAAATAAAGCAGAATTTCACTCACGTTTACCGAAACTTTTATCTTGTTTCGATGTCAGGAATTACCTCCATAAAGTAATGCACTTTGTCCTGAAACACCCTGTATAAATTTATAACTTTCTCTGTATTTTACTATGCAATGGAGTCATAGACATACGGATTAAAGCAATCACTAACTTCAAAAAGTACAGTTATTTTGTCTACATTTTGAAACGATTGAGGTTTACTAAACAGTAGGTTTTGATTACACTGTTTTGTGGACACCCCATGCTTCTCTTTCAGTCAGCGTACGTTGGATAAGAATAAATACTTACCATCAGTAGTAGTCCAAAATGATAAAGCTTCAACTTCAGCGACATATCGTTAATATTTTCAGGATCTTATAACTGAAATATCTTTAATATAGCCTGTATATGACTATATATGTTAAAATAATCTGCAGTGATATACATCTCTTAGTGATCATAATTATCTTCTTCTTAGAAACAATAGGAATGCACGTCATTCGTATACGCACTCCACACATTACGTCAGAAATTTAATTATAGTGTTAGCTCCATTAAGTTGTCATTTAGCTCCTAATTCCTCACATTTTCCTCATTGTTGTACTACGAGCAAAAGAAAAAAAATGTCTTCTTCCGTAATGTGCTTGGAAAGGTTAAAAACACAACGTGGGAGGACATTATGACATGTTCTTAAAAGTAAGGGAAACGCGTGCCGAAATTATTAGTTTTTTTTTCCTATGGGTATGGTTCTTTACTGCAATAATTTCTCTTAGCTGGACGTCATTACACGCTTAGAAGAGAACAAAATACAAATAATAAGTTAATAACCAGATGTAAGTTTGAGATTTTGTGTCAATGTGGGATGTGAAGTTTATTCTTTACACATATAGTTAGAATTAGATAAATTAAATTATTTTCTAAAGTACAACCTTTTCAGTCAAGAAATGTTTTTTTTTAAAATCACAAGTACCATGTGACCTTGTGATGCCAAAATTGGAAGGACGATGCATGAGTTTGTTTTTGCAGAATATGTTGAAGTCAAAGTCTGCAAATCAACTGTTTGGGCCTTTTATCATCATTTTAACCAGAACACTTTTCATGATATTTTTGCCCGTTGGTTATGGTTCTGTGTACATTGGTTGAAATGTAAAGCCAACATAATTCTTTAGATTATTTTTAGCCCCATTGTTAAATCTCTCACATTTCAGTTCTGAAAGAGAAACATTATGCTAAATTTGTATTGAACTTCTTTTTCATTCTTAATGCATGAGCATGGCCAATTGATTCTATAGTCTACATACGTATTACACATGTATTTGACTACATAAGTATATACAGGTGTATATACTACTATTCTCTACTATTCTAACTGGTGAAATCAAAACTGATGTCATGTGGACATTTTTGTACCAGAAGTCTTTTTAGAGTATTGTTAAATTGTTTACCTTCTAATTTCTTTATTGACAATATTATAAAAAATTGTGTTCTGAATGTAGGAACTTGTCCTTGTTGTTTAAAGTTTCCTACTTACTCTGTGTATATTTTCTTTACTCTTCTGGTGTAATTATTATGCATATCTTTATTTCTTACCGTGAATTCATTGTCCTTTTTTACTAAATTTATTACCTGATAAACATACATTGCATATAATGTTAAAATATTGTGTTATTTAAATAGATTTTTTACAAGAATGTTACCTGTTTACATTAACAATTATTCTGATAGGCATTTTCTGCAGGACAAAAACTCTTTTTACGTTACTTTCATAGACACTACCCCAGAGTAAGAGACCATATGACAAATAAGGATAAATATCTCCAAAATAAACTAATTTTAGTGTTTATGTAGGTAGATAATCAGAAAGTCTCCTTAAGAAGTAGATATTTGAAGGCATGTAGATTTTCCAAATATAGCACATTTCTCTGCATGATATGTTTATTTTCAATACAATTTTAACTTAAAGTTAATAACCAATATTTGTAATTAACACCAACTGTAAACTACCTATAACCGGTTTTCATGATTTAGTTATCAAATGAGAGCTAACGATTAACTTGCTTTTAATGTATCCAATCGTACTTCTGCAAACAGTACTACAGCCATGAGTTCATAAAAAAAAACATTCTGCTCAAAGGTATCCAATTTTCCTGGGCAACTTCTGGTATCTGTTCATGGGAATCAAATTCTTTTATTTTTCACACAGGTTCAGGTCTACTGTGATCATTATGATTCTACACTGTATCTGATTCTGTACAGATTCAGATCACAGTACTGTGATCTACTTCAGATCATTATGAAGTATGTAAAAATGGTATAAGAAGTTTTTTAAAATATATAACTAATAACAAATAAATGAGAGTGGAACAAAATAATGACCAATGTTACTCGAATTCGTGGTTATTTTTGTCGTGATATACTGTGAAAAAGACCGCGTTTCCTATACAATTGGTTTAAACACTTTCTCTGATTTTTTTTTGCCGAAGTTTCGTACTCACGATTTGTACAAATTATGTAGAAGAATAATTGTGGGCACTTTATAATGTCTTTCAGAAGGGAAAGTTTATGCACTTGTACACTTCTTCGTAAACGATAACTTTAATGTAACTGTGTATGCATAATGTATTGATTACATTCACTTGATGTCCTGTTATTCACTATTGTGTATTTATAACTTACTGTAAACTCAGGGGACCTCGGGCACATAATGTCATTTTTTATTATGTGTCAAATCAAATTAAAATGCATGCCATTTTATGGTACTTTGAATGGTTAACGGTATGGTAATTGGTAGTTTTAAATGCAGGTTACAAATACATGAATTTAAAAGCCTTCCTTGTAGATATGCAGAAAACTGTCCCGAAAAAATAGAGTAACTCTAGGCAAAACTCTTTCTAAATTCATGACTGTAATAGTCCTTTTATAATATATATATATCACATTGAATACACGAGAATTAAGAGCGAATCGTTCCCCTTCATTTGATGTCTATATCATGAAACTCCATTAATACAGAGCAGAATTTTGATAATTTTGAGTTTGCATTATGTACTGATATGGATAAAAATTGACACAAGTCTATACTGCACATTTCATACTTAAAAAATAAGTGCATTAAAATATCGTGTATATACAAGATGTGATAAAAAAAAAGATCAAACTGTTGTAATGAAAACTTTTTGGGGATACAAATTTTCTTGTACAAGTTTTCTTGTGAATAAGATACAATTTATTCAAGATTTTAGCTTTCAAAGTAGTATCCTTTGCTACCAACACATAGCTCTTAACGTTTTTCCAACTTTTGAAAGCTCTCTGGAAAGCTTCTTTCGGAATGGCGAACAACTTCTAAGTTGAATTATTGTAGATCTTGTCAAATGTTTCAAAACGGCGTTCTTTCAAGGTACATTTCAACTTACGAAACAGAAAAAATCTTGCTGGAACCAAATCTGGAGAGTAGTGTTGCTGAGGTATAACGGTCGTTTGGTGTTTAGCCAGAAAATTGAACACAAGAAACGACGAGTGAGCTGGTGCACTGTCGTGGTTCAACACCGAACTCTGGTTCATCCACAACTGATGCCTCTTTTGGCGTACGGCTTCCCTCAAATGCTTCAGAACCTGTACTTGTAACTTCTTGTGTACTGTCTGATCACGTGGAACGAATTCGTAGTGGATTACATCTTGCGAGTCGAGGAAAACAACAATCACCTTAAAGTTGGATCGACTCATTCAAGCTTTCTTCGGTTGGGGTGGTCCATGCCTCGCCCATTGTGAAGACTGAACCTTGTTTTCGACGGCATAGCCATAAACCCAGGTTTCATCTCCTATCACGATGGTTTTCAGGAAGTTTTCATCGACGCTGATACGGTCAAGCAGTTCTTGACTGGTGTTAACACGGTTTGCTTTCTGGTCGTCGGCCAACACACTGGGCACGAATTTTGCGGCGACGTATGAATTGCTTGGCATGATCCACAGCTTATGCCTACATCTTCAGCAATTTCTCGGATAGTCAAACGGCGATTTTGGAGAATCAAATCGAATTGCATTGATGTGAACGTTGTCTGTTGACTTGGAAGGTCGTCCACTTAGGGGATGTTCATCAATCAACGTTTGCATGTTATGAAACGACTATACCACTGAAAACACTGTATTTGGCTCATACATTTGACTCCAAAGCTAGTTGAAGCATTTTACACGTTTTAGTAGCAGCTTTCCGGAGTTTTAAGCAAATTTTCACGCACACACGTTGTTCTTCATATTCTTCATATTACTGCCTAGAAGAATCACAAGCCGGTCAGTGCACTTGTTTACTTTATAGTCTAGGCGCATTTGTAAGTTCCTGGGATTTTGAATGAAAGGATGTTGCGGGTAGGGGGAATACCTTCATTAGAAGGTACCTAATCATGTGGTACCAAGTGGCAAGCCGAAAACCGTGGTAGGAAACCGGGAGGGGCGGAACAAAATGGCCGCCGGTGAAATTCGTATTTCTGCCTTTAAAGTGCTATAACTTCTACAAATTTTAAATTAAAACCTTAGTGGTTGTGCGAATATTTTAATAATACATTAGAAATTCCATTTTAGGACAATTTGTTGCCATAGCGACCCCATATTTTAAATATGGCGTCCTTAAATTCCAAAATTAATTATTTGCGATCTCTTTTCTTTATATTCAAAGGGAAATAACTCGTAAAATGACACAGGTAGGCGGAATCGTCCTGAAATAAACGTTGTAGGCCAGTTCAAGGGCTTTCTACGAGGTACCTGCAATTTCTGTATCTTTAAAACTAACGGTGTTAGACTAGTTTAAGTAATGGTAGGTGTATAGCTTATGGCTTTTAATACAGGGCCTGAAAGGTTGGTATGAAACCTGCATTGTAAGTTTGTGAGTTTTGTGTGAAGGACCGTTGCGGGTAGGGGGAATATTTTCATTAGAAGGTACCTAATCATATGGTACCAGGTGGCAAGCCGAAAACCGTGGCAGGGGACCGGGAGGGGGTACAAAATGGTCTCCCATTTTCTCTCTAAGTTGCTTTGTTTCTTGCTCGCCCCCCCCTCTCCCTCTGGTTGAGAGTCTATCTATGCAAACAAGGTAATTGAGGTAGTATTTAATGTAGTGTTCGTTTTATTGATTGACTTTGAAGTAGCCAGACGGTTGAAGGCAAGAAAAATTATACTTTTTTGAAGTGTTATGGTTAATTTCAGTTATATGAAGTTTTTAATTCAAATTGGAGGCTTCTTGAGCTTAGTTTAGGGATTTATTGCAGTGTGCTCTTGGCCAAAGACCACCCAAAAAGCAAAAAAAAAAAGCATTCACAGCTTATCTTTCAGAAAAAACTCTCCTTCATGCAAGCAAGCTGGGAAAACGCTTGGTTGCCAGCTGGAGGTCAGAAGCAAAATCTTCAGAAGGGAAGGACATCAGTGAGTTAAAGATTACTGATGAAGAAGCAGATACAAAAATAATACTTCAGAGTCTTTATTCAGCGTCTCAAGGGGCACAGACCATCCACATAGTGTTCGAAGATACTGATGTCATTGTTCTGTCTGTGTGGTGGTCGAGATACTTACCTGCCAATACGAAGTTTGTCACAGGAGTTGGAGCTAATAAGTTATAGGTTCTAGTCGGTTCAATGACGGTGGCGAGAGGATCATTGAGAAGTTCATTTGCAATGTTTATGTGCCGAGCACTAACATTCAAGATATTGGGAAACTACGATGGTGGCTATTCACGAAAAGGGACATTCAAAGTTCAGGTCTTCCTCCAACAAAAGCGGCCCTTACACCTTTCATTAAAAGAGTGAAATTTCAAGTACTGGTATGGAAAAGTGCCGGAAAAATCACATCCAAATCTGCCAAGCCCAATAGATTGTGGATGGGAAGAAGAAACTAGTGACGAAAAGAAGATTGTTCCTGTGATGTGCACACTACCTTGCGCTCCAGAGACTGTATTGCGGCTAATTCGCTGCGGTTGCACAATAAGTAAATGTTCTTTTGCATGCAAATGTCGATCTCAGTCCCTGCAATGTACGGAACTGTGTCTTTGTGGAGGAGATGAAGATCAGTGTGTAAACTATGACTTACGATGGGAAGATTCAGAAGATGATAGTGATGAGACTCTCGATGGCTAGTCTTCATATGACCTTTGTTCCCCCAAATAATGGAATCAATTGTTATCATAAAGGAACATTATTTTCGAAAACAAATATACCTGATTTTCAAATTCTCCAGGAACAATGTGGAAAACAACAACGAATCGCCGGAACTCACAATAATAACAAGCTGAGAAAATGTCAATACCCGTGTCAGTATAAGGCGACCAGAATATTAATAGACGTGGCAAGTTTTGGAACAACCGATGAACCATGCCAAAACAATAAAGACGCACAGATGTGTTGCTACTCTTCGCCTTTCGCTTGAAGTGTTGCCATCCAAGAAATTTTGTTGCTGGTTGTTTTGTATTAATTTTAGAACACATATATTAAAAATTACATTACAGTTACAATTATATTGATTATTGCGAAGCTATATTTATTGTCCTTGTAATCCACATATGGGAAGGAAAGGACAGATGACTTGGGCAAGTTAAATAAAAACTCTGTTAATAAAAAACTTATATGCTTGCCACTCTCTCACCGCACCTCTTGCATCTCTTTAGACAGTTTTTTAGTTTCTACCTTGAGATACGCTAACAAGACTTTTTTACCCACGCTACATGACAGAGGTGTAACTACATATTAGGTCCCCACCCCGCAAGAGAATACCCATGGCTGAAGTTCGATTCGGTCCATTGAGAGACAATTGTGAAGACATTGCGGTCTTTTGCGACATAGTAGTTACACCCCTGCTTCGTGGTCCAGGCGGTAACGTCCTGGATTTCGGAGCGGCAATGCAGAGGTACGCGAATGCGGCTTCAGAGACCGGCCATCGTGACATTTTTGTCTAGGTTTGTCCTCAGCCACACCAGGCGAATGCCGGGATGATATCTTCGTAAGAGGCTGGTTGACTGCCTTCCCTCATCTTCATTACAAATACTTCACGAAGATCCCTTCTTATATTGTCCTCCCAACGTCATCTCGGTCTTCCCACAGGTCTCTTTCCCTCCGGCTTTCCAACCAAGATGGAATATAATCCTCGTTTCCCCCCATCCGAGCTACATTGCATACCCACCCAAGTTGTGATTTCATTATTCTTACAGCATCGGTAGATGAAGTATTTAAACTTATGTCCTTTCTCTATGTTCTCGTTCTTAGTTGTTATGTATCTAGCCACACTTTTGTTAATAAAATATAATTTTGGAAGGTTAGATGCATAATTGTACAACAAAGTAAATAAACGAGCTGAAAATGTAACTGAAAGATTGTTTGAACGCTATACAATTCCACGCCCCTTGACGGATTAGAATAAAGTTATGGTGCATATATTCCTTAGTACCGAGCCACCGGAGCTCAGTGGTAGAGCGTTGGCGTAGCATTCGGGAGATCACGGATTCGACTCCAGCGGACGACCATACTGACTGAGGATTTTCGAGGGTTTTCCTCAGGCGCACCGGACAAATTCCGGATGGCACTTTCAACGTAGGTCGTGGCCGACACCTTCCCGAATCCTTTCTCCTCCTACGGCCCGAGCCTTAGATGCCTAAAGGCCATAAATGAAATTTAAAAAAAATATTCCTTAAAACCTAGAGAGATTAACTATGGCATTAAAAGGTTGCCCCTTCATCCCAAAGGGGTTAAACGTGGATGAAGTGCAACTCAGAAAACACTGGAGTTAGAAATTTGATATTTACCATGAAAATACTTTGTTTCAATTCATTACCAATAGCTATCTTAATTTTTTATTCCACATCCCCGATGAGGGGGTGAAAACCTCTTAAAGAGTGAAATATTAGAAATCGAAAATAGTTAAAAGTTAGAAACTTGAAATTTGGAATGGGTATTCCTTAAGATAAATAACAATAAATGTTACAAGTCGACAAGTCTGCACTGTGACTTCCACATGCAACGACCTTTAAGCTTGAAGAAGTACCTTTGCTTTCCGCCCTAGTGATTTCCTTTCGTGTAAAACATGCTGTTAAGCCCCCTAAATGATATTTCAGCCCCTCCCACAATTGCTAGAAGGAAGCAGTCAGACTCAATAATGAAAGACAATAGTCATCTCATACATAAGCAAGTTTGAAAGTTTTAAAAGAGTATGTTTTATGGTATACTTTCCCGACTACACCTTTGGCAACACTGTTTATGTCCTTGGTAAGACTTCTGGTGCAGCATGTAAATAACCACTAGCGACCTCACCCTCGCGTCTATTCATACTCTGGTCGGCTTATACATGTGATAATTTACGCTTATAATCAACATTGTTAGAACTCCATGCTATAAGATAAGGGTGGCTGAATCAAATAGTAAACAAAACAGAACATAGGTATGACATTTTAGGGGAGAAACCTTAGAAATAGAATGTAAGGAATGCTCAGGTGAGAAACCAACTAGTAAGGAACCACTAACGAACTGATTGTTTTTTTATAGTGACCGACTGGGTCGGATAGAAAACGGGTTCATAAAGAAATAAAAGTAAATAAATGAATAAATATAGTAAATCAAAAACCAAGGAATATAAACAATGGTATTAATAGATTAGTTAAATAAGAAATCTCAGAAGAAAATATATTTTATATTTAAGTGGTTTTAACTCTTTTACTCTTTTAAATCCAAAAATGTGTAACTCAAGGATATATTTCTAAACTAATTGTATCACAGAGCATTATATAGGATAGATTAAGTATATGTAAAGCTAAGATTCTTGTATATGTTGTGTTTTGTTGTGTTTTTTCAGCACTTTATGTTTGCGTTATGCTTTCGTTACACCCCTCTTTCCTGTCCCCTCAAGAAACGCGTACTTTAAAAACAAATAAAGCAAAGATGACAATGATTATAGTCCAATTCTGATTTATCTTTTGCACGCCCAATCCTAAAAGGGACGCTCTGAGTCATTATAAATAATCAATAAGGTTAACCTTGTGATATTGATTTTCCTCCTTTCACAGCGTCTTGCACCAATCTTTCTGCCCCTGTATTAAAAACCTTAAAGTACTACACCAACCATTCTCATTTTAAAGGTCCTGAATTGTCCACGAAGGTTTATTTCAGGGTACTTTTGCCCACATGTAGCAATTTAAAAGTTATTTCCCTTTGAATATAAAGAAAGGGATCGAGAATAATTAATTTTGGGATTTAAAATATGGCTTCGCTATGGCAACAAGTTGTCCTAAAATGGAATTTCTAATGTGTTATTAAAATATTCTCACAACCATTAAGGTTTTAATTTAAAATTTGTAGAAGTTTTACACTTTAAAGGCAGAGATACGAATTTCACCGGCGGCCATTTTGTTCCCCCCTCCCGGTCCCCTGCCATGGTTTTCGGCTTGCCACCTGGTACCACATGACCAGATTGACCTCAAATTCCTTGGAGTTCCTTGAAGGAGAATTCACTACATTACGAGGGCACAGAAGCATTCATATCCAAATGTCTTGAAACGAAAGTTTTTTTTCTTGTATCTGATACAAACTATAATGATATATTGTCTCATGATTTTATACATAGTGTGTGTCACTGCAGTGTGTGCTTTACACATGTATTTTAAAATCATTTGGCGACACCAAATGGCTAATAACATAACATATTATAAAAATTAAACTTATACAAGGTTGGAAACAACCCGATGCCATCGTAATTTCAATTCAGGAATCCAGCATCTTGTTATAACAAATCCAAGCAAACGAAACTTTCATTCAATAGATGATAGTTTCTGATTTATTTAGAATTTTTTCATCTTTTTCCATTGTAGGCCTCGACTTTAGGCATCAAATCGAGGCTGAATTTAACTTTATTCACTTTAAGTAATCAGAGAAACAAATTATTATTATTATTTATACAAAGTAAATTATGAAATTTCACATACTTGATATTGTGTTTGGGGAGCAGAGGAAAGGGTCGTTTAATACTGAGTACATTTAAGATGTATGCAGTTTGATCTGTTGACATATTTTGTATCTACACTTGAACATAAGGAATGGTCCCAATTTGGTCTCGAGGTAGGGATCAGATGTAACAAAGCGTTTCGGACTATTTTGTTTAATAATAAAGGTGAACTGAATGGTGGCTGAATTACACAATTTGAATTTCAGAATTGAACTCAACGCCCTCCAATATCCCCAGATAATAAATTTCACGAACATGGACCAGACTTAAAGTCAATATATTGATTCTTATTGGACATTATAAACAAAAGCATCCATATGAAAAGTGAGTAGTTAAAAAAGTTCTAAAAAAGACTAAGTGCCCGACGTATAAACTAGAAATAAGAGAAAACAGGGAACTGGTTACGGCATCAATTACGAATACGTTTTATACAGAAACATTTTACTGAAAGATGGTTGTAGAAAAAAAAAACTTAATGATACTCCTAGGCAGTATCAAAATGTATATTACTAGAAAATTTCAAAACCTTGAAGAAAAGAGAGTTACGGTAAACTTGTTTTCTATGGACCCTTGCTCGACGTCACGGCAAAACAAAAATCAATGGAACAGTGTACTACTAGTTTTTGCGAAGGATGGATTCTGCCATGACAAAATGTGTTCGTGTTTCATGCCTCATAGTTCTGTCATATATGCTGTTGATCTTATTACCCTACACAGTGCAAAATGCTTTTTTATTTAAAGAAAAAACAGTTCTTAACTGGGAACCTAGAAACAATTTTCTTAGAAACGAAATTCCGAACATTCTCACTTAATTTCAATGAGAACATGTCGGTGTGGAAACTAGATAACTAATCTTATTTTGCTATACATAATGCACTCACTTATTTCACTTTAATGCTCAGTATTTCATTTCTAAGAAAATTATTTATCAGTGCTGAGATAAGAACATTTTTTTTTCAATTGTAAGGAACCGTATTTAACATGTGTGATACTTGAGAAAGTTTATATTCTTGAATGCTACTAAAAATTATAAAAATAACGTCATGAAAATATCCTTTTGTTTTTAAATCTTGCCAGAAGATATTTTATTTTAGCTTTTATTTTCTGTTTTAGCAGTGCAAATCTTTAGACTTAAGAAGCCAATACGGGACGGATGAAAACCAATATGGGGACGTATTGGTTTCACGACGCACCTGAATATACTGGTCCCGTTGTTTTTGAATTTTGAATTATTAAAGTTATAAATATTTATCATATTTTGAATGTTTAATGTTCGTTTTCGCTTTGACCCAAAATTGGGACGCTTTAAACAATAAGGTGTTGTTCGGGTTAAGTTTTCCTTTATATTTAGTGCCCATATTCGTATCATTCTGTCGTGGGTAACGGCCATAGGTGTCCATTTTGGCCTGACCTCCACTCCACATCACCCTCCAGCATGGAGTTCGCCATCCACCTC
>JAGDQP010005711.1:42281-56914 GCA_022664845.1 Lepisma saccharinum | reverse complement strand
TGCTCTGCCCCTCCACCTCCACTCCACTTCCACTCCAGCTCTGATCTGGACATCCACCTCCACTCCACATCACCCTCCAGGACACCTTTGGTAACGGCATGTTGTTGTCTCATTGCGATGAAATGATCACTCACTTCTTCATTAATTCTTTCTGCAAGAATTTATTGTGATTGCAAAGAGTGTTGAGCCTTTCCTCAAAATTTTGCAAGACCGTTTTATTTCTAATCTTTCTTTTGTGTGCCATAACAGTAGTGAATTTTACATGAGATGACATATCGATGGATAAGCCTGGATAACATAACTGCGGAGGATCATGCCCTCCTGGTTGTTTTTTTTTTCAGATTTTGTATGTATCAGCCAAAATACTCTTCAGATAATTTTATCGTCTCCTTTTTTGGTGGTGATAGAACATACGAAGAATACTGCTTTCGTAACAATCCATTAATGGTTGACTTCGATCTCGAGGTGATTCTGTTCCTGATTGTAACGTTAGATCATCGCCTAAATCACTATCAATTTTCTCATCATCACTGCTCTCCTCGTCTACCATAAGTGTAATAAACTCTTGAACAACAACCTCTTTTTCAAACAGCTGCTCCTTAACCTGTTCGAACACTATACCTTCTTCCCTTGTTCGCGTTTCGTCCGAAATGACGAAGAAATCCACTAACAACTTAAGGACTACAGCTTGTCTCATTTTGCACAACAAAATAACCACTCCCACACGCGTTTAATTATACACTGAACACGTAATATTTTCTCTCGTGTCTTCTCCTTCTTCAGTAAACTTAAATTCGAACACACCACTGCTCACCACACCCTTTCTAGCTGAACGCACCTTTCCAAACCGTTATAAGTATGTTAAATTGCAATATATATCTTGTATTATATTCTAAAGCAAAATTGTCTTTCTGTTTCTCAAATATCAGCAAACAACGCAAAAAGGAAAAGAAACGAAAAGCATGCACGTAACCATTTGCACTCGCGACTACTATACAACTAACAAACACGGATCCTTCTCTCGTCTTTCCACGATACTTTTCTATTCCTACATACACGCTCTTCTTATCTGCTAGAGCCAACCGTAACTCATAGTATGTTAAATTATGCCACATGTCTTTCCTTTTTCAAAAACAATCACCTTGGTTTTGTTCATACATAATCGAAAACCAACACGTGTGGCATATTGGTATTCGTGTAGTTTTCTAGTTGGGACACTGCTGCTTGTTAGACAATTTGTGTTCTTTTATGTCGTTGTTGTTATACTATTAATACTACATTCCATTCGGTCTATTACATCATTTTCTGGAGCTGTGTCGAGATATCAATTACATAGGTTGACCATGGTCAGCATGTGTATCTCCGAATGTATGCAGCACTGCACCGTTTGACTCTGCTATTTTGTTCTTTCCTACGAGTACGTTTACAATGTATATTAATTTATATATAGTTATATTTACAGTAAATTTTTTGGTATAAGTTGGCAAACACTACTTCACAAATTGTAATATTATTCATTGTTTTCTTTTTGGTGGAATCTATTTGTCACTAAGATGAATATCAGAAGCCCAAATGCGATGTTACCGGTTGCCAATGTTGCCAATTTTGAGTATGTCAAATGAGACTCCGTCGGTTTATTGCATATTTCGTACCCTATATTAATGTTGCACAACATATGTGACGCACAACAGACCGCAGTGTTGCAAACTGTAGAAAATATACAAGATTCAACCGTGACAATGTCGATTCTCCATATTCAACTTGATATAGTGTTCATAGTTTTCAACACTGCTATATTTTGCCACCAGACTTTGCTATATTTTTCTTTCTTACTAGTACTTTGAAATTTTGAATTATTTGATACATAATGCCATTTCAACAAAATACATTTTATTGTGAGTTGGCAACACGGCTTCATGGATGGCAACATTGTTTATGCATTTCGTTACTACGTTTCGTCATTATTACGTTCCTCAAGTTTCATTCCGATTGCTCTAACCATTTTCAAGATATTCAATTTCAAGTTGCATACTGCCCATTATATGATATTTTGACATTTCAAGTTACACGACCTCCTTTTTGTATGGTCCATAGCAGCTTAAAATTTGGTGATTTCCATATCTCATCATTATATATCAGATGTACTATGTCTGCAATGGATTTGCGCGACAACCACCATGACTCTTCCTTGTCAGGAACAATTTCTAAGCAATTTGTTTCATTTCCGTCGTTATTTCGAAAAGAGATATGTGTTTCTAGGCTATTGTATTGTTACCTCATGTTAGCGTCACATAATCTTATCTCTCAAAATATTACATTTACGGCAAAACTGACTTCATAAACGTATTTCTCGTAATATTCTAGCCCAGAATGGCATATTACACGACCCCATTCCCATTTACGAAAATCAATCGAGATTCAATATTTCGGACTTCAAGATGGCGACCATGAAGAACCTTATACCCTTCATAAGGAAGCGTTTTCCACCCATTTCCCATTACTGTGTATTTGCTTTCCATTTCTGTCAGCAATTGAAAAGTATAATGTTATTTCAACACTATTATATCAGTTTCCACAGATAGGAATCTGACTACTGTATCAACAATTTTTCTTCATCGACTGGCCAATGGCATCTAATATTTTACACACAAACTCAGCTTTATATGCTCATTTTTAATATGTATATCTCTTCTAGATCTGAGTGTCCACTTGAAATAATGTTACTTATTAGAGAGCGGAATGTGCTGTTATATATTTAAACCCCTTCTGCAGAATAAACGTCTACGGTATGCGGCTAGAAAAGGAGGAAATTACAACATTAAGCTAAACGGTTTAATATGTGGATAGAATCTATACAATTTCACTATGCTGATGGTCTAGTTATGCTGGTTTCTGTACTCCTGAGCATAATCGTTACTTTTAACTTGGTATTAATTACACTTGTAATTAGTTTCTTTGTGTGTCATACTTATTTTTTACCTCAGTCTACTTTACATTCACAAGGAAAGGGATTGTTAATTAACAATAGCCCCATATATTCTTCCACTTTCAATTTAATCACTTTGTCAAAGTGTCCGCCGTTTTAACCATTGCATAGTGGCTACCCTAGTCAAAACCATTCTTTCTTTAGATTTTATAACAGTCAATTATTACCCCTCTCCAAACATGAGGAATTTACTGAAGAGTTAAAGATTTGATAATGCAGAAGAACTTGAGGCTGATAATTCATTGATTAGAGACATAACAAAGGTCTTTTGGTATTTAAAAAGGCCCAGGGAGTTTTAAGACTTGGCAGAAGTGTAGATCTGGTGGTGATAAGTATTATCCTAAGTTTGCGACCTCTTAAAAATGGCCCTCAAAATCAGTTTTACGCATATAACTCCGTTACTGTAGGTTTTAGAGGAAACACATCTTCTTGAAAGTTGTAGAGAATAGAATTGCCTATAATATTACTTCTATACATTTTTTTCGTCAGACGAATTATTTCCGATTTACAGGGCCGGACAGTAAATTGATTTTTTAAAATGGCAGAAAAGCGGCATTTTCACGTTACTGTCTACCAATTATCCACAATAAGCGTAGTTAATGTATTGTCTAAATAGTTTAAATGTAAAGTATACCTGTATATACAGGGTCAATTTTGTTGTGGCCGGTATGGGGAACTTCTAAATTATTATGCTGAAAAAATCCATGAGCTCAACATTAATAACATAGAAAGATATAAAATATTGGATAAAGAGTGCATTGTCAAATATGAAGTTGTTTCGAATGTTTCGTGCAAATTTAGATTCTACATCACATTGTGTACTAGTGATGCTTGCAAATACAATTACTCTGTTTATTGATGGTATCAAAGCGACACATCTATGTCCACATTGAAGTCGTAACCGACGAAACGAAGAAAAAGTTATAGGTCTATATAACAGTAACATATCTGTTAGTATATACGAATATAATACAGAAAATCTGTAGCGATTTCATTACAGCTACCTCCAGAAAACAATCGCAATCGCTCCTCACTTCAGTTCAGTTGACGACTCAAATTCCGTAGAGTATACAAAGGCACTATTGTCCTAACACACTTGTAGTTTTTTTATGATTATCCAGCGAACTCAGATAACCGAAATACGAAAAGCGCAGAAAGATATCGACGCTACAAAACACATGTACTTCATTGACATAATTTTCCATTCAATTGATGTGTCCACCTTTTTCGCAAGAACCAATTTTTGTTAAGAAACACTAATAAGAGGCAGTTAATTTCCAGGTGGATTACGGAGGTGGAGGAAGAAAATTACACAATGAAGCAGGCAGTAGGAGATGTGGATGTGCTCGTCATTCAGACAGACATGGACATTTCGTCATCATTTTCAAGTGATTTTGTTGTCGGAGAAGATATCGATTTGTTGGTTTTTTCAATTGCTAAGACAAGAGACCATTCAAATATTGTTTTTCCTGAAACTGGCGATGGGAAATATAAGGAAGCTGTTGCAAAGAACAGTTTGTTTTTGCATGTATTCAGTGGTTGGGACACCACCTCTGCTCTTTTCAATCAAGGAAAATTAAAGTTCCTCGTGTGTTGGATAACAACGACTCTTTGCTTAACACTAGATCAAACTTCCAGAACCTCGAAGCAAATGTGGGTGCTCTCGCTGCAGCTGGTGAAATGTTTTTATTGACACTGTATGGTGGATCATTTGTAAATGACACATTGGATTCTCTTCGATACCAAAAGTTTGTGAAATCTGTGTCAAAGATTACATTTAATCTCGCGTCACTATCACGCACAAGAGGTGCTACATGACAGCGTTGTCTGCGAACTATCCACCAATCGCGATGTGGTACGGCAGTGGAAAAGATCCTGAACAATATGGCTGGCTGAAAACGAGGAATGGGCTTCATGTTGTTGTGCAGGAGCATGTGCATGTCGGAAACGAACTTAAAGTTTTCGGTCCTGTGTAACTATTGTAACAGGACAACATGCGATAACATTCCTGATTTTGTAGCTGATTTCGAACTTGAAGACCTACACGAGGCTGATGATATTCTTGATTCGTTGGCGAGGGAGTTAGAAGAAACAGAAGAAAAAACAGAATGATAGTGAACATAATGCACGAGGGACATCGAGTGCTTCAAAAAGTCAAAAACGCAAAAGTAAGTTTGGAGTGTGGATTAAGGTTACCAGGGATACTACGTCTAAAGAAAACGAACCGCTCTACTCTACTTCATAGGTGTTGTGTAGAAATGTAGATAGAAGCATTGTCTTTTACTATATTAAATCTTGAAACTACCATACTTTAGGCACGCTGATTGGTTGATAGTAGGTAAAAAGTTGAATCATGAAAATGAAGCTTTTCTGCAATTGAACAAAATTCGTAGTATTGTTCCGCGCAGCAAATCGGAATTTATTGTCTAACGAAAAACATGCATATAAGTAATATTATATCGAATGTTATACTCTACAACTTTCAACAAGGAATCTTTTCTCTAAAACGTACAGGAACATAGTTATATATTAAAAAGTGATTGTCATCATCATTTTTCAAGATGTCGGTTCGTGCGGTTGACTCACGAGGTCGCAAACTGAGGGTAATCCTCAGCACCACGAATTCTATATTTCTGCATTTTTTTGAAAACTCCCTAACCTTTTGCATTCCAAAAATACCTAATCAATGTACTATGATACGATGTACAGCACTTGAGAGAGGAACTAAAATTCATCTAAAGGAGTACTTCTAACAATTATACTAAGTGTGTAACAGTAACAGTAACGCAGAAGGAAGGTACTTGGAAATGACATTTAAACGAGTTCGAAGTTACTTCAAAGATATTGACTGCATTTCGTTAAAATAAAGAAAAAAATCCTTGGCCTTACGCACGAGTAAAATATGTAGCTCTACGGTCAGTAAAAATAAATATGCGTATACAGCTACAACACTGAAAGTAGCACAAAGCGCAACTCATAACAAGTAAATAAACACAACCACAGATCAATTGCTATGAATAAGGAGGTATGGATGGACAAATATAGAACACAAAGTCCATCAATATCAGGTCAATTAAGTAGTGGATGGAGCAAGAGGGGCGCATCAAATTATACAAGTTATAATAACAATTTCGTATTGATCTTCAATAGTTAAGTTTCAGATTATAAAACAATTAACAAATGCCTTGAGATACTACCCGAGTGTACGTAGGTACTTTTGAGGTCAGAATGGAATACTTGTAAGCTAAGTTCAATTGATATTTAAATACGGTATACAAATCCAAATGGTTACGCAGGACGTTTCTTTATTATCTTTATATCTTTGTAACAATTATTACTATACACCTAGCCTCGCTGAACCATAAAACCTATCTATCAAAAAAATTCCAACCTTTTCGTACAAATTGTACAAAAGCTAAACGTTCAACAACACTGGCTCAAACCTTTCGGTTCATAGCCACAGTCTTAACCAACATTAACAATAGTCTGTATTGTTGCAAATTATCTTTAGAACCATGGAGAATTTATTTTAGACCAAAAGCGTCAAAACTTTAAACGTTGTTGATTGCGTTGAGCTCTCCGTCCTGGTGGTTACTAAGTGAAGAGTCCCTCACAAAGCGACAATTACTAAGAAGAAATCAATCTTTCTCTAAGTGAACATTAAGTGGAATATATCTCGCACGTTTCGTTTCCTTTAATAGCATTTTCTTTGCCAGTTACAGTTTCAAAATGAAACTTGTGTTACAAGATATCAAATCTTATATAACAAATATTTGTTGGAAACTTCTTCGTAACATTAGTCTGTACATGGTTCAAATTTTAACATTAGTGACTTTTATCTATGATTTCAAGCATCGGGATGAAGACCCTTTACAATACCAGTTCTCTTCCACCCCAATTATGGTAATCTTTATGGACAATTTCATTGCTGTAAATTTTTTAACTGATTTAATATTACCATTTCTCAACGAACGGAAACAACTGGAAAGGATACCAACCAGAAAAATATTATTTGCCCTAGAGATGGTGGTATATTGTTCAACTGGGATTATGTTCTGGTACGAGCTACTGTTACTTTTTATTTCTTTGATTTCCCATATGATGTTCTTTGGTTTATTGTGTCAAATTGGTGGTGTGTGTCATGTGTTTACGTCCACTTTAAAAGATTATTTTCTTGGAAAGCACATATCTAATATTCATCGATATCTGATACCATGCCTTTTAATAGGTACTTTGACTTCGAATCTAGAAACGTTAATACGATATGGGGAGCCAAGTAGTTGTTGTACAATAAATACTACTACTGGTCACAAGAAGCGTAGCGGAACTGTTTCAGATGATGGTAGACTTTTTGCTTTTCGACCATATGCAACGTATCTATTTGTGTTTTGTTTAAGGTTCCTTTTCTTCACAAGGCAAAAATGACAACTTTCAATCTATTTGCTGTATATTAAAAGCTTGTGAACGGTACTAAAACTATCAGAATTCGACTACTGCTGAAACACCGTGGAAATAAGCTGGAGCCAATCAAAATTGTTATTATATAGATAAATGATTGGAAATGGTATTTTTAAAAAGGGAAAAATGTTTAGAAATATATTAACTAAAGACTAGAGCAGTCATCAGTAACATAATAAAATCACTAAACGTGCAATCTGAAGATGTTACAAGAAAACCAGTTTTCTCTCTATATCGGACTCATATTTTTTTTAAAAATCGTTCAGAAATAACAAGTATTATTCATATTAATCAGTATTATAGTTTAAAGTCCAGTAAAGGATTGTGAATCAATCCAATTTGTCTTGAATTGAGATCATTTTCGTAATAATTATATAATTTGTATATCAACTTTATAAAATAACAGCAGTGTGTGTTGTGTTTAGAAGCACCTAAATTATTGTTGTCTTATACGAAAATATAATTTTTAAAGAATGATTCTTGTTTTATATTTTAAGTAAAATTCGAACTGTGACAAAATTTAGCATTAATTTTACTGTTTTGCTACAGCAGTAAAGGTAATCATATCCGGACATCCTGGAAATTGTAATGTATAAGGAGGCATGACGAAAATCAAATGCGATTGGTCATCAGTGTGATCGCATTATATTTATTGTCGACCAATCCTAGTCCCTATAGGTGTAGCTAGGCTGAAAATTACGTTTTGTTGTATCTTTAATTACTTTCCTTTCTCGAGATTTTGGTGTTATTCTGAGAACAATTTTAAGCTCACTAAGTGGCAGAGTAAGTTCAGATTGCAGAAACCAGTCGCATCCGGAGAACATTTATTTTAAGGCCTGTTTTAAGAGTGAATGTATCTCTGCTACATTACTAGGAAAATGAGGACAAAATAAATTAAAAATTTGAAATAAAAGAATTTAAATTGAAAAGAAATAACAACAGACCAAACATTAAATCTTACCGTTACTGATTGATATCATTACAATAATGTTTAACGCTTTGATTATAGGAATTGCAAATTAACGTCAATAAAGATACCCTGGCGATGTTAACAGAACGATTACCAAACAAATCATCGGGTTTTATCAAAGAAATACATAGTGAATACCCAGAAGAGTTTTATTAGTAATATTACATAACTTTTATTCTGTTTATTCCAGTAATAAGTGTGGATTTTTAGGGAGTTGTATTTTCTCACTGGACCAAGCAGACTTCCATTGTAAACCAATTTTGAGATTAAAGTGCTAAATGAAATACTAGATACAGCGATGGTTGAAGTAGTGTAGGTTGGAACCCATTTAAGTTCGTAGTTGTGACACAAATCATAGCAACGCAAAAATGTATGATTTGATTCATTGAAATGGGTTGACAAGAAGACATTGAAAACCACAAATATCGTACAATATTACTCTTTGGAACTTTGGAAATTCTTCCGAATTGTTTAAAAGTGTGGAGGTTAGATTAGGTTGTATTTACTTAGCTTAACTTATATTTTAGTTAGTTTAAGTCGTCTTTAACTCGGTGTAATGCCTTTGGACCTTGGAAATCAGATCCGAAATAATATACTCAACATGGTGATTTCTCGTCCGAGGGAATATGCAAAAAGCATCCCAGTATTGTGATATTGAACATATACCATGTACAGAAACACAATCAGCGTCTCGAATGGTTTATACTTTTCATATACAGAGGATGATATGTACGGTGTCGATGTTTTTCGCACTTTCCCAGGAATCCTAAATCGATTACCTGTTCCAACATATTTGGTTACAACTTAATCTGACCAGTTAATATAGATTCTTTCAATGAATATACCAATATCAATCAGAACCAATTGATGGTTATGACATATTTGTTTACTACTATATCTTTCCATTCTCATTAGTGCTAATTCTAATATATTAATTACACAGGTCTGCAACCAAAAGGGTGCTTGAAATATTTCATATAGATTTATACCTATACCGCCGAAGTTATACGTATTCGCCTGCCTGCATTTACCGTTGGACTTACCAGGACATGCCTTGTATTAAAGCCTCCCGCAACTTATAGCAGAGTTTCTTGGTTTATCACAAAATTAATAGAGTACTTTAGAAATCGAAAGGGTCGAATGTACAGGCAAATGGTTTAAAGAATTTTGAAAGCATTTAAATCTCTTGACTAGGTGAGTTTTAAAAGTAAAATTTTCAATTCTCATATTTATTATTTTCCCTAAAATGTGGGCATACAGCGAGAAATAATGGGAAAGGTTATTCAGGATTATGAAAGTGATTGAAAGTCGAACAGCAGTAGATTTTATAACATTTTAGCTACTATATCTACCAAAGTTTGCTGCATTGTGAAGCGGAATTTCTAAAGCCAATTTATTTGATACACGTTTTAAATATATAGTAATTAGTATACGATGGTATCAATTAAAGTCAACTTCGAACTGATTTCGAAATGTTGCAGTATTTTCTACACATTATTATTATTTCTTGTTCAATCTCTCCTGTCCGTTTGTCTCTTAATAGCTAAACATTTGGATTTTTCAATTTCGTTTACTTCTTTATTGATACACCCTTGCGATTCACCACTGCTGGCTCCTTCTATTGCAGTGTCTGTTGCACATGTACCAAGTGCTCCGAATAGAGGTCCGCATCCATGCTTTGGCCTGTAGTTGCACCTCGTAGTACACTACTGGCAACTAGTCCAAACCAGATGCCGAGTATGATCATACGTGGCTGTATAGATGGCCTTGTGGTATAAGGCACACAAGCTGCGATAACAACCAATGTCTGGTACACTTAGGAGTCTCATACAGGACCCAAATGTATTGACTGGTGGTCGATTTAATCTGTGTGTGTTGCCTTGCAGAAAATCCTCGTTTCTTGCCGAGAAGGCCAGACTGAATGTCTCGCAAATGGCACGGAATAGCATACAATGCATTGGTTGAGAGACACTGTGCCATCTACCGTAGTCTCCCGATCCTGCACCAACAGATGATCTATATTCTACTTTGAGAATTCGGTAAATCCATGCAATGTCATTCACAGATCAAGCTTGTGCTCGAAACACAATTTAAAACTTTTAATATATTTTCATGTACTTTTAGGACGTTGTAGTCAAATTTGACGACAATAAAAATACCATGGAATACAGGACTTTATTTCTTAAAAGTGACATCAACACACAATTCTCATTATGTTAAGTACAGTTCTATATTTGTAACACTGACTCACAAAAAGATTTATAATTTTCGTACCTACGTAAATGACGTTAGAGACACGTATGCCAGCTACCAAATCTTGCTCGATTTCTGGCTGAACTAATGTTCATTTGCCTTCAAACTGCTGAATACTGATTAGCCATATTCCATACTATTGTGTAAAATGCCTGATATTTTTAAATACAGTTAATACGTACGTGGGAGTGTGAAGTGCTTCAGAATATTAACAAAATTGATTTTGTATTTCCAGATATGGGGATATTGTACGTGAGGCCAATAGACATGGTCCTCCCTTTTTTTCTAATACGTGTTCTTGCTTATGGTAAAGTTACAGAAGTGCTCATGTTAGCCAGTCAAAACTGACACTTTCGGTAGAGTGGTGAGGCAGGTTTTGGCTTGAATTCTCTTTCGTGTGACACCCTATTTGTGACGCATCTCCTACAGTATGTAGATTAGTAATACACCAGAAAAATAATTGTGAAAAAGTATTTATTGCTTTCTTACCAATTCGTTATACAGTGCTAATAGGTTATGATACTTCATTGTTTAACTCACCCTACGAAACATTAACCTTACAAGTATGTTTCTAAGAAGATCGTCGAACTAAAATAACAGCTCTGGTCACCTGAAAGATTTCATTTGTTTCATTTTCCTTTCTCTTATTTTTGGAAATCCTCTTCTTGTTGATCCTCCTCTTTGTCCCCATCTCCTTGTTTATTATTTCTTTTATTTTCCCACCAACGCTTCCTTTCTCCATCTTTACTACCACCTCTGTTTCCACGGCTTCCCCATTTCATTTTACGTCCCCCTTCCTCACCATTACAATTACAATTATTCATGCGGTTTATTCTCTTATTTTGGCGGTTTCTGTTCCATCTCCAACCTCGAGTTGTACTCTCCATATCTCCTTCTCCTTCGTCATATGGGGAACGCTTTTTCAGTTCGTGTCCATAGACGCCCAGCTTCGCTTTTTGATATCTTTCAGGAATAAAATCTTAAACGAAATGAAGATAAATTATTGTCAGATGTAATTATATTCTCAATGCTGAAAGAAAAGTCCAAAATGCTACAAATAATATAGATCATACGACTGATACTTGCACTGATTTTCAAATCTTTGACCTGTTTGGATTGTAAAGATATAGTTACATGCAGACCTCCAACAGCAGTATTCAGAAACGTTTATAGAGTAACTAGCGCGGTGCTAACGAGTGACTAACAATGTTAAGATATTGTTAATCACTCGTTAGTACAGTGCTAATCACTACGATAAATTTTTCTTAATAAAGATGAAAGTGTTTAGAACTGTGATTTGAAAATTTGTTTATTATACGTATTATACATGGTGGTACCTAACTATTAGAACTAACTCTGAAAGACAATTACACACAAGAAGGAAAAACGTTTCTAGCAATTATTTTTTAAGTGTAGATTTGGACCTGTTGCACGCAAACGTGGAACTACATCGTCACTAATTATATGGTACTTTGATAGATAATGAGATAAAAAGAATCAAGTTAGCAAATCACAACTAATGTTAACCAACTTTATGACTGAGAGTCTGCAGCATACAGGCTGGCGTTCCCTACGTAAGAATTCCATAGTCAAGAAATTAACTGATGTTATACAATTCACAACATAACCTATCCCCCTGCAAGTTGCCTTCAGAAATCACCAACTTCGCTCGAATACACGTATTTTCATATACTTTCGTACACGTGTTAGAGCGTGTTACACTAAGTATCATTCGTTTAAAGCAAATAAGTGTTTGAGTACATATTTGCTACAGGAATGTATCCATTGGAGAAACTGTATAAATCATAGAACTTTACAAGCTTTTATTTGACAATCACCTTAATTTGTACTGTTTACACAACTACCCGGGACAAAGGCAGAAACCGTATCTGCAAATTTGACCGAAATTGAATTCATATGTTCTACATTTTATTTAAAAAAATTCTATTTCAGAGGAATGTGCAGATACGATCTTTTGCCGTTTTGCAGCAGAATATTTAAGGGGACCTGTATTCTTGGATTAAGCTAATAAATTAATGATAAAGAAACTTATGAGTAGTTCTTTTACACAATTTCATAATGATGCTCTGAGTTCCTCTACACTTACGGCGTTTAGTTTGAGAAACAATATAGTTGTATGTATAGTCCTTTTCGTCTGGAGTACTTCCTTGTTCTACTAAAGAAAAGTTTAGTGTATCGCTAGTATTATAAATGTTTTGGTTCTCTTAGGTTATTTAGCATATTTACTAAGTGATTGAAGAGTATACGCGAACAAAAGTCTATGTCTTATGTTAAAATATAGCACATAGACTTTTGTTTGCGTATACGCCTCGATTATTTACAACTACTAGTAACTTAAGGATGTATAGGCAAGGTAATGTAAGTTTGTAGAACAGTTTAAAGATTCCAATTGTTTTTTGGTTCAACTAGCATTTTAATATGTAGCTGTTGCATTTTAAATGTAATATTCGCTTTCTATGCATTACACCTAACGATAATACGTTCCTTAGGAGTTCGTTGGACTCAGCTGAATAAATTAATCCTAATGGGTCTTCCTCTGTACATTTCTGAGTACGAAGTGGTAAAAAACATTGCCCTGCGTGATGTAAATATTACCCTGCAGACGTTCGATTTGCAAGTGCCTAGTTTCACAGTTAGAGGAGTTCAAAGTTAGGCGGCATCGTCAGAAACAACTTCATATCTCCAGAAAAAAATAACTGAAGCCCAGTCGGTTTGGCATATCACAACCAAACATGTGCCCAATACATTCATTTCAAAAAAAAGTGTATGATTGGAGAGGAAGAGTTCAATACTTGACCTGTGAAACCATAGTAATTCCTTGATAATGAAAATTGTCTATGCAGTACCGTTCAATCATACATATTGCAGAAATAAATATTAGTATGAAAACCCCTTCTGGGTAAAGGGTAGTGTGACGGAAGAATTCTACTCATAAAAAATGTGATATCCATTTTGCGAGTGATTTTCTTTGTGTCGCTATCGAGGGAGTGTTTTCTTTGTAATAAAATTAAGACATTTATAGCCCAGGAAATAAAGGAAAAAAATCTCTTTCGGTAGGCCTACAGGCTGAGGTAGATCTCGAAGTTTTTTTATTTTCAAAAATTCAAATCTCGCCTTATATGAGAGCTATCGAGAAACTATTGTTTTGTAGATTATTCATCAAGAGTCGTTCAACGATACCCCACAAGACACACACACACACACACACACACACACATATATATGCAGGGGTTTCGCCCCCAACTTCAGTGCTTTTTGAGAGGATGCGCCTCCTTTATCTTAACTAAAATCTCCCTGCAGCACTGCACCACCATGGTATCCATCTGCACCCTCCCACGGGGGGCTGTGCCCCCAAAAGGAAGGTTTGCCCCACTTATTGTAAACTACTCTTGGTCATACACCTTCAAAGAACATTTCGTTTTTCTACCTTCAATGATTTGGAAATTGGGTTTCTGGGGTGGCCATTTTGGATCCAAGTTGACGACTTTTTGAAAGTTTTCTTATATTATCTCGACCTACTTGTGATGGTACAACTTCAAGTAAAATTTCATTTATCCAGCTCAAACGGTGTGCAAAATGGGATTTTGGGCAATCAATTTGGATCCAAGATGGCGACTTTTCCGAGATGTTAAAATATTTCCCTAAACTACTTGTCATAATGCACCTTTATGCCAAATTTCGTATCTCTAGCTCAAACGGTGTGGAAAATGTTTTTTAGGTCCGCCATTTTGGATCCAAGATGGCGTCTTTGAACTCATTAGATAACATCTTCGTAATCAAAAAGTGATGTTGTACCTTTATGCCAAATTTGATTTCAATAGCCCCAGCGGTTTAGGCTGTGTATTCTATACAACAATGGGTTCGGCGGCCATTTTGGATCAAAGATGGCGACCGATTTTGCTCATTAACGAACTTAACCGAGCTATTAAGATTAGAAACAACATA
>JAGDQP010005711.1:0-41881 GCA_022664845.1 Lepisma saccharinum | reverse complement strand
CCATGCCCCCCGAAGTATAAATTTACAGACTTCCAGAAATTGTATTATATTTCCGTAACTAAGAGTCAGCGATATGAGATCCAAAGCGTAAAATAAGGACATTTTGCTTTTAATATATACACTTTTTACAGTGTAGCGTGTTTTAAACTCACAATATCAAAAACCTGTTCGAACTAAAAGTTGTTGCCTGTTTTGTAAGCTTTAAAATGAAGTATATATCAATATGGTTGAACCGTTACTGTGTTAGCTATTGAGGTAGCAATGACGCGCAACAGAGCGCGAACAATGCTTTTCCTTCTATGTGTGCCCTATCCACATTAGGCAGTTGTGAGCTGTCGACGATTATGACAATATACCTTTGCTGTATAGTGGCAAGTAAAATAGGTGATTAATTGGTAGTGTATTTTGATGGACTTTTCATGTGCTATATCCCGTACCCAGATATCATGCCAGCTTGCAACAATGTTGTCAATCAATTGCGTCGAGCTTGTTAAGCTTGGTATTGTGTCGAGCTTAATAAGCAAGCATGAAATAAACTTTTTTTGGAAAAAGCAACTGGTTTGGCTGTTATAACGAAGCTAATTCAAGCTTGTTGGAATCAGCAACTATGCGAGGAATCTTGTCAAACTTTAATTATTATTTTTTTGTTGCACTCTCACTGTCGTCTCAGTGCACTGAAGTTCCATCACGTGACACGCCTATTTCGACGTTGTCTGATCTTCGCTAATTACTAGAAGTGCCTGCGATCTGATTACTTGGACTAAGTATAATCAATGCTTCGAATTCGAACTCGGGCGTGTGATTCCATGGTCTAGTGACTACAGTATCGGATTAGTGTGCCAATGGCCCTCGGTTCGATTCCTATCCAGAACAACGTTTTTATTTTTGTAAGAAGTACAATTTATTTTCCTTTCTTGTCCTGACAAGGATACTTAAACCTTGAATTCTGTAAATTAGAGTGCTTAATGCGGCATTGTTTAAACATTTTGGCTTAAATTGCTAACGTTGCATCAAGTCATCATTCCACTTATCAAAGTAAGCTTGATTAACTTTTGAGTCAGGTTGAAATTGTTACGTGAGTAGTGAAATAAAAGAAGGTACGTGAATTTTAAACTATTTCTTTGTTCACGAAAAGCAAATAAAACCTCATAGAATTTATTACGATAAGGTCAGTCATATTAGTTAGAAATTAAATTTAGTTGGTAATTTTAATTTTTATTATAACTTACCTTCGATGATGATGTATTGTCAATTGAATGATGTAGGTTATATTTATTATCTTCTAACAGAGCGTGGTAATCGATTGCCGTTGTAAAGAAACTTTCAGGATCTTGTGAAAATTTACGTAGCGGAATGAATGCATTAAACTTCACAAATTACTTATTAGAAATACAATAAAAGAAGAATGGTTGGTTTTGATTTATTGTTTGCTCTAAGTGGGATATAACTTGAAAGAGAATTACGGACATTATTAAGGTTAGGGTGAAATGAAGCAATGGACTGGATGAAAAGTTGGAAGGAGAAAGAACTATTCGGGTTCAGAGTTCATCCTTTCTCCTACCCTATTCCGGTCGGAGCCCTAGATGCCTGAATGTCATAATTCAATCGAATTCAGTTCAACATAGGTGGATCAAATGTGATGATGATCACCAGCTGAGTTGTCAACCCTGATCTCCTATCAAACACAATGGCGTGTAAATAGTGCTAGGATAAAAATTTATAAATTATACTCGTTTTATGTACATCGATTCACTCATGACATAGTTACTAATAAGATTGTTCATGAAGCAATTCCATCCATATTGCTTGTTTAATCCTACAACCTGCATCAAATCAAATTACACTCTCCACCACAAAGACCTCAAATTAGGTTTTGCCCGTCAGACTTGTATCAATGAAATCTGGGTATATACTTCAGTTATAAGCCATCATCCTCTCTATATCTTCTCGTATGATGTTGGCTGCATCTAATACTATCATTAACCGTCCAGTAGCAGGGGCACTTTTCCTGTTATTATATCACTGATACATGATTTTATGAGCCATGTCCGATAAGCAGAGTACATTTTCCGTCCCAGAAACATTTGAAATAATTATACGATCTTTAAAATATTATTAAAGATGTTTGTGTGTATATGACAGCAATCCTCTTGACCAGATACAAGTGTAATAATATATTTTAATTCATTCAGAGTGTACTGGCATTAATTAGTCACTGTTTTATATGTACTCACATAACATACAAAATGAATTTCTGGTTTCTATTTTGGTCAAGTCCAATTGTTTTAATTCTTTCCAACATCTCTGGAACCGTTTCCATGACACTGTATTTCTGGTACTCACAATAAGAGCCTAGTCTTTACCCTTTATCCCCGCTCATCATTTCGTAAGTCACATTTCATGATAATTTTTTTTCTCATTTCTTAAGTCATAACCATATAAACAATGTGGTTTCATGCAGTTTGAATGCTGAATTCTTTCCCACAAATGATGCATTTTTTTTAACGAACGTTGCTTCTGAGGTCCTTAAAAACGTTGAATATGTTGAAAGATAATATGGGTTATCGGTCTGCATTGATTTATAATCAGCTTTGATTTTAGTATGCCTTGCATAGTTCTGCATGAACGCGCTGTGAACCCGAATAGCACCTTCTCCTTTCAACTTTTCATGCAGTTCATCTATTCATTTCACACTATGCTCAATAATGTCCGTAATTCTCTTTCCACGATTACAATTTCTTTTTCAAGATATTTCCACTAAGAGCACAATAAATTAAAAACAACCATTCTTCTTTTATTGTGTTTCTAATAAATAAGTAATTTGGTAAGTTTAATGCATTAATTCCGCTACGTAAATCTTCACAAGATGCTGATAAAAAAGTTTCTTCAAAATGATAACTGATTACTACGCTTTGACAAAAAATAATAAATATAGCTTACAACTTTCAATTGAAAATATCACATCTTCAAAGGTAAGTTTTACTAAAACTAAAATTACCAAATAAACTGTAATTTCCAAATAATAGAAATATGACTAACCTGATAGTAATAAATTTTATGAGGTTCTATTTTCTCTTGCTGAGTACAGAAATAGCTTACAATTGAAGTACCTACCTTCTTTCTCTTATTTCACTACCCACATCGCAATTTTGACGTGATTCAACCTTGTTGCAAGCTGGCATGCTATCTGGGTACGTGATATATCACATGAAAAGACCGTCAAAATACACTATCAATTCATCACCTATTTTACTTGCCACTACACAGTAAAGATATATTGTCATAATCGTCGACAGCTCACAACTGCTTAATGTGGATAGGACACACATAGAAGGAAAAGCATTGTTCGCGCTCTGTTGCGCATCATTGCTACCTCAATAGCTAACACAGTAATGGTTCAACCATATTGATATATACTTCATTTTAAAGCTTATGAAACAGGCAACAACTTTTATTTCGAAGAGGGTTTTGATATTGTGAGTTTAAAACGAGCTACACCGTAAAAGTGTAAATATTGAAAGCAAAATATCCTTATTTTGCGCTTTAGATCTAAATTTCGGCAAAACTACTAGCAATAGCGCAACACGCATAATAACTATTTTTGTAGCCTGTAATCTAGGAATTATAACAAAAAAATGTATCATATCGGTATGTCTCTTAGTTACGGAGATACAATACAATATCTGGAAGTCTGTAAATTTATACTTCGGGGGTGATTGGGGGGAAACATAAGGGGGCAGGGCGGGGACTATTGGGAAAGTGCACATCTAATAATGATGTAACAATTGGCCAAAATTCAGCTTTCTCCTAATTATTATTCCCGACATCAAACCTTTATTTCGTGGGCTATTAGTATTCTTCTGTTACCCCATTGTGACACAAAGAAAGTCACTCGTCAAATTGATATCACTTCTTTTGTGAGTAGAACTCTTGCGTCACACTTCCCTTTACCCCGAAGGGTTTTTTATACTGATATCACTTACTTTCTAAGCCTTCCTATTAAAAAAAAAGTGCATAGGCTTCATACAGAAGGTCGATGTTGGACCATAGAAGGTTTCGTGTCTCGCAAACGGTAACTCATATCAAAACAATAAGCTTCGATTTACCCCACCTTGCTTGGGCCCCCAATTGACCCCCAAAACTCCCCGTTACCAACCATTTTTGGCTAAAACAAAAATACAGACAGAATGACATAGAAACTTTTCGATCATTTGTGAAAATTCTGTGATTCGGCTAAAAATTCGTAACTTTTTGACATGTGATACACCGTTTGAAAGATACTGAAGCGCACAGTAAGAATTCGCAATGTGTAGCCCCCTATATGGCCTGAGGTCAGTGCTATCATCAGAAATGGAAAATTTTAATTTTTTTCGCACCACCCTACGGAGGTCCTACCGACCCAAAACAAGTTTTGTGTCTTAGTATTGCAAAGAGCGTTCAAATGCACGTTCGAGCATCAAAATTGGGCTTATAGTTCGCTAGATCCGAAACTAGCTCTATACATAGAGTACAGCTAACAGACTCAATTGTTAGCGTCACTCGAAGAACTACTGTCCTTCATGATACCGGGTACAACTTCGATTACGCTTTGCTAAACCTTAGTTCACACGATAAGTAATTATTCTTATGAATTAAACTTTTGGCCACTGCGCCCGTCTTTATGGACGAAAACACTTATAATCATGCTTTCTGGTGGTTTCCTGATGTACCCTACTCATCTTCCAAGTTTAGTCGGAAAAGAAGTTTGAAACACCGATAGGTTTACTTGTAAGAAATCGGAAATGGCCATTTCAATTTCTTTTCGTTTTGAAGAAATCATACTCATCAAGTATTTTGGAGTAAGGGTGATAACGGAACGCTTGTTAGGGTTTCTAAGATTTTCAAGACCTGACACACGTCTATATATCAGCTATTTTATTATACGGAAACAAGCGCACATATCGAATTAAAATCGGTGTATCCGAAGGAGCCATAGTTTCTGTGATCCAATTTACAGGCAGACATGATCCACACAATACCTAGACAAAAAAAGTGAATTTTACACAATTGAATATTTTGGTGCGAAATGGGGATTTCTTCACTGTTAACAATTTTTCAATTTTCGGTGGAAATATGCAGTAAAATACGTTTATCTTTACATTGGCGCAAGAAATGGGAATCCTCACCTTACCCAGAACCTATGTGTGGCTTGTTATGGAGAAACCCACCTGTTATAATTGGTACAAATGAATTTTTATTTACTTTTCTTTATATCTCCTGAGAAGTTTTACAACTGCAGAAATCCTCTTTTTTCACCTTGCTCTTCAATTGCACTTGGAAGAAAGTACTTTCTCTCCCCTGATCCTGCATGTATACTGACACAGACATTCCACTCTACAAACACATCAACACACACTCACTTCACAAACTGAAGATAAATAAACGAATGCCAAAACATAACTTGTTTGTACCGCATTTGAACCAAAATAAAATTATAACAAATATACTATATAAAGGCTTCTTGAATAGAAATCGTTCAGTAAAATAAATATTGTTTTTGCTCGTGTGGCTAAGTGGATTTCAAGTAAGCTACCGTACTTTTAGAGTTACCGTACTTAAGAAGTTAGCTAAGCAAATTGCTGAAGATAGATTGTTCCAGTATTGGGTACTGTAGGCAGAAAATTATTTCGAGTAAGTTTTAGATATGCATGCACGTATCTTTAAGCTAGCATTAATATATGAGCGAGTGATTATGTTACGATCGCTTAATATTAGTAAAGGATAAAATAAAATAAGGAGACGTGATAACTTTAGTATTTTATGAAGATCGTGAAAAGTATTGCTACTGAAGAAAAAGTACAATCCGGTTTAGAGAAAAGAGCTTTAGAATAACTTGTTTATTTAACCTAACGTAAAAAGTAACACCAAATGTGTGAATACCAAATTGATCATTGATGAATATTTTAAATAAGCGATTTATAGAATTTTGTTTTCCCCCCATATATTGGTTCCAGTCAACTGATTAAAAGGTTTAGTCTTTAAATATCTTTGTCTGAGGCCACCTATTATTTTCGTATGGTGATAAATTTGGTAAATTTCGGACTATATTTCTGTTTGCCCATATTTTAATGATCAGGGACCTTCTATAAGACAGTGTGTTCAGTGACTGAGATGCTGAAATAAACAACTACAATTTACTAATACAAACGTTGATACTATTAAAGGAAGCTAACCTAATTACTAAGGTCGTAACCGCGTAAGATGGTAACATTTTATCTCACATAAAGTGTATTCGGACTTGATTCGATTGATTGTGAGACAGAGGAGTGTAAAATAATATGTCACACTTTTGTTTAACACTTTGTATGTACAATACTCTCTAGTTTTCTCTGGCAATATAATTTAACAAAAACAATGAAAATGTTCCATGATCTGGCATCAGTGGAAGACGACTGAAAGCTATGAGGGCGCTTGTTGAGAAATAATTCCGCTTCTACAAAGTAAAATGAAGAACACTTTGTCACATTTGTTCTGTTTTAAAACGTTTTTGTTCCAAGAGGATAATCTTCCTTACGCGGAAGACTTGATTACATAAAAATAATAATTCGTTTGTTTACTGTTGTACGAAATGCTATCATATTTTTTATGGAGCAGTGACTTATAAGATACGAACAGCAATTCTTTAGATGTTTAGCTTGCTCAGGGATATAAGGGTCGTATGCCTCCTATCTTTAGGCAGAACACCAACCATGTACAAATTACTTCTTCAAGAAACAAATAACTTAATAAGATTTGTACATTATTTAGTTGAAAAACTAAAGCAGTCTATCGCAAATCAATTCGATGCTGTTCCTTCATAGACATCAGAATTCGACTGTTGTAGACTCTAAATTTATTTCTTTTATTTTTTTGGGTAAAGCGAAGCCAGTAAATGATTGTTAACTTCACAATAGAAAATTCTAAATATGTCATATTACTAGTTATTCCCCTTTATTTTCATGTACACAAAATATATACTCTGTAGATGAGCTTAAGTCATTACACATAGAAGGTGTAATTAAAGACGTCGTTTAGGACAGAAGTTGAATCAGAAATTGCTGAAAGTAAGTATCGTCTACATATGCTTAGTTTTAAATATTATATTTTTGATAATGTTTGTAGGTTTGGAGATACAATCAAAAGAAACTAACCCAAAAATTTCGAACGGAATACGACTAAAGGAAAGTACTAATCCATATTATATTTCTGTTTTACAAATTATCAATTCTCACTTGCAGATTTTATTAAAATTGACGGAATGTGTTTTGGAAGGAAGCTTTTCATTTAAACATAACAAATAAATAGGCTAAGTCATACGTAATTGGGTTTTATTTCAGTTATTCAACGTGCAATGCTACAAATCCTTGTAATAATATAATAATAATGGGCTCCTTTACAATATTTGACAGAAAATGGTTACTCAAGAAGGCCATAATCTTTGTATATGTTATCCTTGTTTTGTCTCAATTGCGTACCCTCTCTTCACGAATACGGGATTGTGTTCTTCCATAATCGCTTTGTCTTTCACCGTAGCTGTCGCTAGATCCGTGTCTACCGCTTCCTCGATTGTTTTCACGATCCTGTCTATTGCCACTGTATCTCGTACTGTCGTGATTTCGCTGGTACCCAGTATCACTACTTCTACTACTACCATACCCCCCACGCCCAGTGTCGCCTCTATTTCTACTGCCACGCCCTGTGTCGCCTCTGTCTCTATTACCGCGCCCTGTGTCGCCTCTGTCTCTATTACCGCGCCCTGTGTCGCCTCTGTCTCTATTACCGCGCCCAATTTGACGTTTCTCTCGTATTCCACTTTCCTGAAGCCCTTCTTTGTTATAAATATGTTCTGTTCCACCATGTTTATTTGAAAGCATTAGATCTTCACGTTTAGATGTCTTTTCTCTTCCATTTCCAGATATATATTCGTAACCCATATCCACAGGCGTCTCTAGGGCATCCATATCTGGAAGAGATAATGAAGGTGACGTAAAACACTTTTAAAACGTTTGGTATGGATATAAAAATGTTTGTAGTTCATCAGAGAACAAACATAATATTGATGTGAACATTGATAAAATTATTTGCTTTCAAATTCATCGTTTTGTACAGTTACAGGATTATGATATGTTCAGCTGATTTCTGCATCACATGATTTTTGAAGATATATGACCAAAATGATATTTATATCGTTTAATTTAAACTGATATTGTATCAATCTCACAACGATATATTGGAATTCGTGTATACTTCAGATTAATATTTGACTCATTTCGTATTGCTGTCAAACTAATTGGATTATGCTCGTGCTATTATTCACGTAATATTCAAGCTGTCGATCCCAGGATATATAATTTAGAAGACACGCTTTCCCCCTCTTGAGTCTTCTTTATTGTACATTTCTATGTTTCTTCTTTCATATGATTTTGATGTACTTCCTTAGGAAAAGAAGGTTCATCCTCTTTTGTACAAGATTATCTAATGCATATAATGGTATAATATTACTGTTTAATTAGTGTGGCGTATTGCAGAAATAATGTAACGGATTTATTGATTTTCATGAGATATCTCCATAATCTTCAAATTAAGTAATAAAATGTGATATTTTCAAAATCGTAGATCTACGTAGAATAATTTATCTATCGAATACTTCATTGAAACTTTTATTTAATTTTCAGATGTTAACAGACTTTGTCATAAATTAAATAATTCAAATCATTTCAAGAATATCAAAGTAAACAATAATCTTGAAAAAAGTGGATAAAAACTTGCATTGTTTTGGCCGATCAGCTAAACGATGTGTAAGAAATGACTTACATTTTACATGATAAATTATTCGCAGAAGTGCGTACACAGGTTCTACTGGATACTATTGATGTATACCGTTCTCATGAAACACCGCTTTGAATGACATCATTGCTTCGTGGCAATGAGAATAATTTCATGTGAAAGCTTCATTTCCTACTCATGTTTATCTGAAGAGATGTTGAATGTAATATATGGGATATGTCTTAATTTGACTTATATCTTTTTTTAGTTTCCGAAATTCTCTGATTTGATTTTCTATATTACAAATGTATTAACGTAATTAAAGAATTGAGTACACTAAATGAAGAACAACACAGTCTATTTTCTACCCTGCATAAGTTATATATATCATTGAAATCCTTGAAGAAAAGCAATTCTGATGAGATGGGAAAAGATACAAATTTCCTGTAATCTTAGTACCTTTAAAAGATAGAAGTCTGCAGATCTACAAAGCAACATGGGCTTGTGTTGTTCTGGTACTAGGGAACGCAGTTCGTTCTTCACTTTCTTTGACTGACAAAACAATACGAATTCACTGCTTTCCCGGGACGTGTGTAGTTGATAAGTAAAGCAACAAAAGTCCATGATGCTGTAGCATCACACTACTTTTATTTAGTGCTGTAAAAATTTGATATTTAACGTAAAAGTGATTATTGGAAAAGAAAGTGATGTGAAATATTAATAATAGAAGATTCTTCATAAGGCAAAGATGTAACTGTATGTAAAAAAGTTTACAAGTAGAAATGGAAGCGAGAAGTGATAAAAAGATGCAAAGTGTCAGGTCAAGAACACGTCTCTCACAGAGGACATTAAATCCTTATAAGAATAGCAGAACCGCATTGCTATTGTAAGCGAAAGTGTATGAATGGATTATGAGTGAAAATAAAGAAGCACGTTGTAACCTGATTTAACGGAATACAATCAAAGGATGTACAAACTACATTCCTATTTTTGTATGATATTTCTGTAGGTAGATTAAGGCGCCTGTATTCACTGATATAACAGGGAACTCTCCACAGGACAAAGAGACGGAAGGCGAGAACAGTGCTGCAAGTATGAGCAACTTATAAACCAAATATTTGAACATATGAGTTCAATTCGATTTCGTATTGCACACGATAGTAAGACAGGTGTGAATACTCGTTACCTACAGTTCAACTTGAATACATACTGCTCATTCCCTCTTAAATCGCCTAATACCTCCAGGTCCATCATCTCAGATTCGAATGTTTTTTTACCAAGTATTATGGGGTCAAGTGAGGAAGAAACGTAAAATAATATTTTGTATTCCTTTCCATTCCAGAGATACATGATGTCAAAGAAAGGTCGAAAATCATGATATCTCCTATGCCCGGCTGTTCTTTAAAATCACAGAGTTCCATAAACAAATATATAATTCCTGTCATGATTGTCTAAATGACGTGAAATTTTGGCAGGATTAACTCAAAGACATACAATTTCTTCCTACAATTTCAGAAGAACTATTCTGTTGCCAGGTTTGATTACAGGGTTTGTTAGAGACACGGAAAACTAAAAAAAAAATATTGTATTGCATCTTGATGGAATATTAATTAGTTTAACAATGTTGGTAATTTATGACAGTAACAAACTTTTACCTGTTTCATAAGAGTACAGTAGAGGTTCGACGAGAAAAGTTTCAACTTTGTTCCAATATTTCTTTACTTAAATATTGCTTTATTTAAATATATATCTTAAAATATTTTTAAAAATGTGCATAATACTCCAAAGTAAAACAACAATTAATTTAGTGGTGATCATAAACAATCAAAATGCAAAAGCATTGTTGCTATGACATGAGGTAAGGGTAGAGATTTACTGTTAAAAGTTCCAACAAATTGTAGATGTTCTATTATTCAAAAGCTGATGAAAGCAATATATGTATAATTAAACATGAGTTTGTTTTGTTTACCGATGGTTCACTCCATGCCTAATCATGCACAAACAAGGTGACATGTTTAATTATACCACAAACGTTCAAAATTCAAATGTTCAAAATTCAAATGAGTGTGTCTTCGTAAAGGTTTGATCACAACAACATTTAAGGACAAAACATGCCAACTAGGAAGTTCTGTAAATCCGGATACACGTGACCTAGAAACTTGTAAGTTGGAATTTGTACTAAGAACTCGTACATCAATCGATGTACCAAATTTTATCGAATCCAGAAACTATGGGGTTTCGCCTTGTTTCATTAATACAGTGTAAACACACATTAAAAGTTTTAATTAGAACTGTTTATTCAATATTTCTCTTCCACATGTTGTTAATCACATTCACATAAAGTTTCATGTTTGTCCGATCGACCGTTTACCATCTAGAAACGGCCAAACAGCGAAACTTTAATCGTAACTACTTGATATTAAAACAAAAACAAAATGCTTTGCAGATGGAATTCTCAATGAGACTCCACTGTTTTATTACGTCACTGTATAGGACATTCTATGGTCGTTCCAATGGTGCAAGTCCCATATATGCATCTTGTGTTCTTTCTGAGATATTCATGGTATTAAAATGGTATTGTATATCATGATGGAAAAAATACTTTGGAGAATATGTTGTCACTGAGAATCCACTGTTTTTATTATATCATCTATAGAAAATATTTTTCTCTTTAAAATGGTGCTAGTCTCATCATATCTGTATCTGGTGTTCCTTTTGAGATATTCACGGTATTATGTTGCAAGGTAAACAAGATTTCAGTATCTGCTTTTTTCGCAACCATAAAGCAATATATCAAAACTATTGGCTATACAACAATTTTGTTATCAAATTAGGATCCCCTGATAAATTTTGCATAACAAAATCTAACATCTAACCTTGTCTTTTACAATTCATAAACTATGGATTAAACAATAAAATTCAAATGGATGTGTCTCCCTAAAGTTTTGGTCACGTCCACATTTATGGACAAAACATGCCAACTTTGAAGAGCTTTAACTCCGGATACACGTGTCCTAGAAACCTGTAGGTTGGAATTTATAATAAGAAGTCGTACAACAATCGATGTACCAAATTTCATCAAAGACGGGAACTATGGGTGACATTTCATCTTGTTTCCGCATGATTTGGCATGAAGGGACCTATCAGTAAACAAAATAACCTCATGTTTAATTATACATATATTTCTTTTATCAGCTTTTGAATAGTGGAACATCCACAATTTGTTGACACTTTTAGCGGTGAATCTCTATCCTAACCACATGTCATAACAATGTTTTTGTACTTTTATTGTTTATGATCACCACTAAACTAATTGTTCTTCTACTACGGAGTACTATGCACATGTTTTTCAAATATTTTAAAGATATATTTTTTAAATAAAAAAGGAATATTGGAACAAAGTTGAAACATTTCTCTCTGAACTTCTACTGCACTGTCATGTAACAGGCAGAATTGTATTACTGTCATAAATTACCAATGTTGTTAAACTAATTAATGTTTCATCAACAAGCGATAAAATATTTGTTAGTTTTCCGTGCTTTTAACAAGCTCTGTAATCAAACCTGGCACGATAATAGTTCTTCTGAAATTGTGAGACAAACTGTATGTCTTTGAGATAATTTTGCCAAAATTTCACGTCATTTGGACAATAATAACAGGAATTATATATTTGTTTATGGAACTCTGTGATTTTAAAGTACAGCCGGGAATAGGAGATATCATGATTTTCGACCTTTCATTGTCATTATATATCTCTGGATTGGAAAGGAATACAAGAGGGATATTTTACATTTCGTCGTCACTTGAACCCAAAGTGCTTGGTAAAAAAAAGTCATTTAAATCTGAGTTGGTCGACCTGGAAGATTCTTGAAATTTAACCGATATGAGCTGCAATGACCCATACCCTTTGTGAATGATGTATTTACACATATATGAACTGTATATTACATTAGTGTAAATAACAAAATAAAACAGTTATTCCATACATAACGTATGAATAGTTTTGCATTTCTACAAGGAAAACTTCAATGTTTATTTTGGGAGACCTGGAACTGACATTCCTTTAACATGTAACCAGCTGAAGGTCAGTATTTATTGTGAAATGGTGGAAGGTGTTAAGAATGATATTAAGATATAGTTATACTTTACAAAACTAAGGTACACTTAATTGCGAGAATGTGCTAGCACCGTAAAAGATAACGGAAATGAGTTTGAAACAGCAGAATGCATTTGCTTTAACTGTATTAAAAATATTCCACTTCCTCACATCCCTGCCACAGATATGTTCTACTTAGCATATCGACTCACTACATGTATGAAGAAAACTCCTGTATGTCCATACACTGCCTTGGTTGGTGGGAAATCGCCTACTGAAACTGTTTCTTTGGTTTATCATTACATTAAGATCCCTGGCACTGCACTGAGATGAAACTGAACAATGTGTAAGATGTTCACAGATGCCTGTAATGCTCAAAATTTGAACAAAATCATTTTTAATTTATTTACATTGCTTGCGAAAAATGGGAGATTTGATGATGTTCGTCATGTCTTTCCCACCAATGGATATTCCTATCTTCCTTGCGATACAGACTTGCAAGGATAACTTTTAAAAAAGAAGAACGCAGATGCTGTTTATATACCGTCCAACTGGATTGGCATTGTGGAGATGAGGTTGGTGGTGATGAGGTAGTTGTTATGGATGTCAACCGAGAAATTATTAAGGACTATAAATCCTTATTCTATTTGCTACTTGTGCAGTTTAGCCATAACGTTAATACAAATGTAGCAATATTTCGAACTTCAAGAGAGATTTCCTGTTAAATAAAGGGCTTTTCGCCCCACGTGTGCTATGTTTCTTAGCAGTAAGGTATCCGAATATGATATTCCTACTTCTGGGCAGTGTGCGAAGTTGAAGAGGATTCCCGGAACCCCCCCGGCAAAAAACATTCCTACCTTGACAAATTGTTTTTCGTCCCTGCCAGGGATAAATTTCTTGTCCGCAGAAGAAGTTTCGATCAAGATTATATAGAAAATCGGAACATTTTTATTTGGCAGAAGTTTAAACTATTTTGGTGGAAGTGACAAGGGTATTATCAACTTTCACTAGCAGCTAAGAAGCCATTTGTTTTGTTATGATTGGTTTGATTTAGAAATCCTCATTTGTAAAATGGGACTGAATATCTTCCCTCCTCTCTCCTCTCTTTCTCTCTCCCTCTCTCTGCCTATATATATCCTGTTGAAATCCGTGCTTACGCTTTATCCCCCTGACTAAAAAGTTTAATTCGCACACTGCTTCTGGGTGAGACCCGGTTCCTATGAAAGGGCCTCAAAAGTCGTGTGTAACGTGTAAATTTTAGGTATGAGGATGATGGCCCATTGTTTCTCCCCTAGTGGGGACAAAAGTCTGAAACCTTAGAGAAAGATATCTTAGAAACGCCTTGTTCTGCAGTTACTCTTCTTGGCGCAGAGTATTAATGGAAGAGCGCTCGCTTGTCATGAGAAATGTTCCCGGTTCGAGTCCTTGTGATCTTCCCTTTTCTTTTTCTTCTAGTAAATGTTTTGTTACAGTATGCTTTATGCCATTACTGTGTAGGTTTTTGCTCTTTAATTCGTATTCTTCATTTTTGCTTCATTTATTTAAATTAAGTGCATTGCACCTCATGAATAATAATAATAAGTATTATTATTATTATTATCTCTGTAAATGTTATGCAACTGTTTATTTATTCATTTTTTCATACTGTTTGTTTTTATGTAAAGATTCAACTCAAAATCTGCTAAACATATAAATTAGCTTATTTTTTAAATAAATGCAGCAAAAAAGAAGAATATGAAGGAAAAAACAAAAATACTAACACTAACATTCATATACATGTAGAAAGCATACAGTAAAACATACAATTTACACGTTACTAGAGAAAAAGTAAAATGAAGATATTGACTTGAGTAAGTCTCGAACCGCGTACCCTTTGCTCTGCAAGCGAACGCTTTTAATTTTCTCTATGATTTTAGTACTCAATGAATCACCGTAAACTCTCATTACAGTATGAAGCTAAGAAATTTCTATAGAAAAATGCAAGATGGAGCCAAATCAAAACTTCAATTTGCAAGTATCTGATTGAAGTGAAATTTCATATATGTGAATTCCAAAATATGCTAGAATTGTTTCGGAAGTTAAAATGATTGAATTACGAAGATCAATATGTTGCCTTCAATTACATTATAAACGGTGTGGCCAGAGTTTCTTTCAGAAGATTTTGCTTGGGGTAGGGGGCTAAACCAAGTCTTACTAAAATTATAAAGAATGCATATTGAGTCCCATGTGCTAAAAATATAAAATAACAATAATTTTACTTAAGAATGTGTCGTATTCTTTTAGTAAACCTCAAACTAACATGAACAGTATTTATATAAAGTGCTATTATATTTGTATTTCAGAATACGCATGAGTAATACAAGTGTTGAAACTAATTCTCTCGGGGGGCTGTTGAAAACCCAAGGAGGCAAAGCTCCTCCGAAAACATGCCTGGAAGAAAGAGTGCCTAATTTGAAACCTGTCCAATTTTAGTGAAATTTAATATAGAGGAACTCCAATCCATATTTGAATAAAAATAAATAATTCCCGAAATTAAGACGGGAGCAACACGATGCATTTTAATTTTAAAATCCCATTTAATTGTCCTTAAATTTCGTATCTCAGGGATCCTTTGGTCGCTGAGTATGATTCTTAACTAAACAATTACGTGTTGGAAGTCCCACACGAAGTAAACTTGAGAAACCAAATTTTAAAATATTTGATTTCATGAAATTTCATATTTTAAAAGTCCCTGACTTCGACTATGAAAAAAAATATTGAATTACATTATCCAACATGGCTATAGTACAAGTCTTTATATGAAAAATCGTTAGGATTCTTATCTAGAGTCTCTAAATAGAACTTAGATTTGTTAAGGACTTTTAAAAAATAAATTCTGAAAACCAAGATGATCATAACCCGAAACATTTTCGTTAAAACAATCCTATGTGTGCCAAATGTAGCCCAAGACTTTCAACATAAAATAAATTTAAAGAATCAAGTAAACTTGCTTTTCAAAACCATACAAAACTTCCAGAAGATTATTCAGTTATCAAAGTTCTAGACAATCTTATTTCGATTTATAAAATGTAAAGTGGCCCTGATATGGTGTAAAATTCGACAGGCGTAATCCCAAGTTCATGACTCACTTTGTATAAATCGTTGATAGCATGTTAAAGGCGAATACGAAATTTCTTTCGAGTCACGTGTTTTATTATAGCTGAATTCAAAGCTACCTAGAGCCGGCCGGGTGGCCGAGCGGTCTGCGGTGGTATGCCATCGGCTCGAAGGACCCGGATTCGAGTCCTGGCATGGGTGTTTATTTTAATAGCTACAGGCGAATCGTGATGGTTCGCAGTCCAACGTTACTGTACTGGCCCATATAAAAATAAAGTTTACCAACGTTTTTCATCAGAGCAACCTAGACCTTAAGTGTTATAAAATTATCCTGTTTTTTATATTACTGTATAGTGCAGTTTAGTGTTCGATTTATAAGGCGAATGGTTGGGATTTCCCCCTTCTCTGGACATATCATCCTTAGCTCTGCGCCAAATACGGCATTGTAACGTGTTTGAAATATTCTTTCGCCTCTCTTTGCATAATTCGATCACTGGACTGCAGTTTTAAAAAGAAAGTATACATTAACATTCTTTCTCACACTTATTTTTCCACACTCACATACACACACTCCGACTGCTGATCGTGGGGTTGCGGGTTCGATTCCCGGCTCTGCCAATGGATTTTTTTCAATGCAAGAGAGTCTGGAACGGTACCCATCGAGCATCGTGATGCAACTGCGGAGTATCCTGAATAAAAGACAGTGGCGATCACAGTTGAGAGCTTCGGTTCTCCTCTCCCAACACGTCTGGTCAGCGCGGGAGCAGCAAACAAACTCTTTCCTACGGGACAGGTAGCCAAATAGGTTCTTCCAGCGCTCCAGTTGCTATTGGTATATTTGATAGTGGAAACCAAGCATTGATTAATAACACAGCCTCATCCAGTAGTGAATTGAATATGGTTGTGAATTATACAGTATATATAAGCTGGGAGTAAAGCGAAAGGTAAAAACGGTGAATTTACAATAAATATAATTATGCGTGTTCTGCCCGAGGGCAGGTGCTGACCCGAAAGTTCCTGGTCAGGGTAAACCGATGGCGGTTGTCATTGCCTTCAATCGGATAGAGAGGACGTCCCAAGGACGGGACCTACAGTTTAACGTGGACACCGAACACTGATTCCGCCAGACTCCCCTTGCCGTGGAAGTGTCAAATCCAAAATTCTCGGCCAAAAAACAGTAGAAACCGTGCAAAACTCCACTTACACTCTCCCAATTTTTACTTTACAATCCCAACCAAAATGAAAATGATGGCGGAATCGCTGACTCCAAACCACTTATATCAACATTTGTGCTTAGTACGCAATGTTAAAAATCCTCGACGTTCATAAATTTATTCTTTATGTCATTCAAAGATGTGAGTTCTATATACATGGAACAGACACAAAGGGTAAATGAACAGTGCATAAGGAGTTTTGTCTCTTCGTTTACGTGTAATTTGTTTCCCATCGCTCAAGTTATATAAAATAGTTCTTGCTGAAATTTAACATCAGTTTCTAACTCATTTTCTGGATTGTTATTAGGAAGCTAAAATGCAAACATTACTGTTACAAATTAATTTAGTTCTAACACTTCCAAAATTCTTTCAGTTTTTTTTAATTTAAGTAAAGTTCGTATTTGAGAAAGCTAACATTTGTATGCTAAGGCTTAATCAGAATTCTGGTCAAATTTCTCAGGCAAGCGCTGTATTTGTAATGCTCTTATATATTACATGTAGCTTGAGCCAAAATTGCCTGAAGGACTTAAATAAAATTTGAATTCTATAATCCACGTTTTTAAGTAAAGCGGTTTAGGGGACCTAAAACTATAAATTTGTATTTTCTTTTAAACAATTTCTTTCGAAATTGAAAATAAATATATCAAAATTGAGAAATAAATCATCCTACAAATATTTCCTGTTAATTTTTCATTACATGATATCTTTCCTTCATGTTTGCATTGCCGAAATAAATATTTCTTACTACCTTGCTTTAGCGTCGTCCATCTCTAATAAAATATGTTGTATTATAAATGATGTGCACGTTGTGTTTAAGAGTATCTTCTTAGTTCAGCAATTCCGTAGTTTAAGCCCAATAAACCTGCTCTAAACAGGTAGTCCCGCAACTGATTCACGGGCCTAATACGCAATATTTGTTGAAAACTTGAAAAATATGATGGACACGTGAGAGTTTCCTGTTTCATATATTGTCAATTTGCAGGCAAGCAGATTTCTGATTTTTACCTCTAGCAAAAGGAAACGAAAATAAATACACAAAATGAAATGAAAATGCAAAACCATTCAATATTATAACGCGAAAAGGAATGACACAGTAACGAAATACAAAAATGATAATTCGAAGCTACTCTCCATTCAAAAAATTCTAACCTAGATTGCTTTTGTAGTTCGGACGAGTGAAAATCTATGCTAAAGACAGAGCCATCTAGTAACAAATTGTCAAAATTGATTTCGGAGACGCGAGGGAGAGAACGAGTTGTGTGCTTCTTCTTCCCGTTGTAAAATGTGTTTGCATTTTATTCAACTTACGGGCTACACTGGGTTACTGTGTATTATCGTTGTTTTTTCTGCTGCCTTAAATTGATGTTTCATAAATAAAAAAAAATAATACATGATTGACCGTAATATAGAAGTCACTGAGACCAATTTGAATTTTTCTAAAGACTTCGAATCATTATGAATAACATTATCGAGTTTAAAGCTGTTAATTTACAATCTAAAAATATATTTCACAGCAATTACAAATAGAATGGTTAGTTCTGGGTGAAGAACAAACGTTATTTGCTAAATGTGTTCGCTTAAAAAAGAAAGTAAAGAGAAATTCGGGGATTCGAACTCATAACCTTCTGCGTAGAAAGCTAACTCGCTAACCACTACACTATAGTAGATAAAGCGAAAATGTATTTTCTCATTTCAGTTACCAGTTAATTTTTACGTACTGAGTATGTTTCTGTTTTATTATTATTGAATAGGATTGTATTTTCTCAATTTTATCTTTTATTACTATGTATGCTATGCATGAGAAGTATTCTGGGATATACAAACAAAACACACTTATTAAAGAATCTGAGTGTAAATAGTTGAAAGTTTCCATGTGCGCTATACGTGTGCATGTGCATGTGCATTGCAAATTTTTCATAATTGGAAAATTCTATTCCAGGGTCTCCAACAAGTGGGATTTACTTTCTCAAAAGATAGTACATAAGGAACATACATTAAAATACATGGAACATGGGGTATGGAATTCCTTTGCAAGTATGAAATTTATACAACTTGATAATACAAGACACGGAAGACAGTTGCAAATCAACATCGAATAGTGTTCCAGTTTGCCACTTGTAAAACGTCTCAGACTTAGAAAGGGTCTCCATCGACGATATTGCTGTGTGACCTGCATCTTCAGTGAACATATATTATGAAACACCCTGTATACAACGTATTATTAAACTATTTTTTAAGTGTTTGAAAGAGGACGAACATAAAATGAAATGATACAGAAAAATCAAGGGCAAAATGGTAACGATGTAATACGCAGATAATTTACAACGCATTAAAATTAATGTATATAGTGGACTAAGTCTTGGGTCTCTTCACCTATTCGACAGTCAGAACGCCAAAAATGCTTTCGTTTGATACTTTGGCTCACTGACAAGAGTCATGTAACGCTCCACCGTTGGAAAATACTCTTCAGGGTTTGAACCGGAGGTACAGTTGGCCATTAAATCTTGGAATATTGTTCATTCGGAGGTAAGTCTTAAGGAGAATGAGAAGGGTTTTTACACGCATTTTACTCAAAATAAACCACTACCAAATGTATTTATCCTAATCTTGTGATTGATCTATCCATCTCACATGATTCTTATTTAAACCAGATATTTCCATTGCAAATTGGATGAAGTCAATTACACGCATGGAAATTCAATTCCATCACAAATTCAAATTCAATCACAATGAAATTCAATTCCAAATTAGATAAATCGAACAATCCTTTTTATTCACACTTACCTGGCGAAAACAAGCGGTCGTAAGTTTCCTTTTCATTCCCTGCCAGCTATAAAAGAAAACAAATACTTATAAATAATGCAATTGGAATAAATAATAGATTTCTTCATCTATTTACATTAAAATTGCTATCGTAAAGTAAGCCAACACTTGTAATCAGATACAACTAAATAAGGAGTGCTCAATTTTTCACTCTTACTTCGATGGAAATGTATTTTCATCAAAAACTATTGAATTTAAATTAACAAGGACTTGTTTTAATGAAATACTCTCGGCTTCGATAGAGAACTTTATCAGCTGAAATGAGATTTCTATGCTTTCCTGGTGTAATTTATTCTTCAAATTTGGAAGGAGAATTTCTCATATTTTTAGAGTGCTTTACAATGCATCATGGGTAATGTTCATCTTTGATACCCTTCATTTTCTAGCGCAAAGGTTATTGAAAGACAAAACCCTACAATGAAGCTCATAGCGTTTACCTAAAATGATAACAGAAGGCCTGATAAATTTTGGTAATGACAACAATGCACAGAAAACGTCAGGGTAAGACGCATACAGTAACTTTCTGATCGTTGTTCTGAAGTACTAGGCTGGACGAAAGAGATCCTTTCGAAGACGTTCTTTCGCAGTTGACTGGCTGGTGTAGGCGACAGACTGATTGCTGATCACGAGGTTCAATATCCGCTTAGATTAAGTATTTCTGTTTCTCGTTCGTAAGGAAATGACTTGCTTTCTTGCTACTTAGGAATAAATGATTCATTTTGTTTCGGTTTACATTTTCACAATTTTATTGCGTCGGTTTCATGGTCAATAGATGAACATTTTATCACAATAGGCGGAATTTAATCTAAAAAATGATTAATTTTCCATCGAAAAGATCTACCATACTTATTGAAGCGGAATTTCTATATATATATATATTTTTTGGAAGAAAAATTCCGCATTGAAAGAGTGATCCCAATTTCTGATCTTCCGAATTTATTTTGTCGTAATTCGACAAATAGTCCATTGATAAACTCAATGGATAAACTCAGATAGCCATTGTACTGGCACATATTTCGTTCCGCTATAAAGATTGATGGCATATTATTTGTATTTACGTGGTAACAATGTATGCTTATTAGAATCTCGCTTTGAAAACATGATTTGAATAATTATGGAAATAGGTTAATTGAAACCGTAAAGATAAAATGAATTTAATGTGTGGTAAACGAAACATAACACGAGTGAATGGTCTTGTAATTCCAGTAAGAGGAAGGAAGCCACCTTAATTTGATGAAAGGCAATGACAAAGCAGCGCAATGACAATGACACCTTACGCATTTAAGTCACAGATCTCTCTGTGACCAGAGCACATGAAATAGTTTGATCGTTTCATTGTTATGTCCACAAGAAAAGGGATAAAGGCTTAGAATTGTCCCTAATCTGAATTCAAAATAAACGCTGTTTGTATTTAAAACGCTCTTAATATTTTAAAGAGTAACATAGGTGATGAAGGATTGTGACAAAATATAGGAAAATATTAGAATTAACCAATGCACTCTGCAAGCGCGAACGACCTATAGATTCGAAGGAATGTGACGATGTAATTGTACCAGTATTTCCCCGTACTAGGCCTGTATACGAAGCCAATGGACGTTTATCCCAGGGTAATTATGATCCGCGTAGTAAAAATTTGGAGAGTCGAAACGGTGCAATGAAGAAAGAAGACAACATTTGGTCGACGTTTACAGTGACGCACAATCAGGAGATTAGAAGCAGGGACATGTGTGCCAATACTTCAGCAGATAGAAGCTAGCCACGCAAATGTACCGTGGACGCCGATCCATGACTGTCAGTGGTCACTGATTACTGATTTATCCGCTTCTCTGATCGACGAAACAGGTCCGGTATACTACGCAGACACGTTGTTGATGCTGGCAACGGACATCTTGTAGCAGCAAGTACGGTTGTCAGATGATGGACTGTACGCGGGGTATGACCATTATTTTTACTATAATGAGTTTGCACTTCTAATACGTACAACATAATAACAACTAACGGTTTGAATAGTTTCAGTCCAAAAGGGCAAATAATCTACAACTTAATAGAAGTTTCCAGAATACCCGTGTTAAATACATGAGAGTAAATGTAAGATTTGGGCTTTAAAATATGTTTTACGAGAATTTACTTTCATGGATATCCACCCTTCTTTCCCTGTACTATTTAATTGTAGATTACGTAAACATAATGTGACATAATAATTATTACTGTGACTTAATTATTAACGCCATAGTTAATTATTATTGTGAAGTATTTTAAGAAGGCAGATCCTCAGATTATATAGGCCAGTATACACAAACTTAGAGGGAAAATGTGTTAATGGTAACATTGTAGAAAGACACTGAAGAACGAGATGAAACAGCGCAAAAATGTTTAGCGCACTTCCAGTGCCCTAAATATTGTGATAAAAGACGGATCCACTATACAACATTCATTGACTTCGACAATAGTAACAGGTTAGTTATTAGTAGCCATTCAAACTGAGTGTACACTGTAATCTAATTGACTTGGAGTGTGGTCAAGTTATGAACTCGTAATGGACGAGACATCAAAATTCAGAAATATATAAGACAGCGACATTTCGCGTACAACTCCGAAAAAGGTATATCGTGACTGTGTGAATATAAAGAATAACGCCACAAATCGGTATCTGTACCCGTGAATCACTTTTACAAGATGATGTTCTTCATCGGCTATATCTAATAACAAGGACCGTTGAATTGTGGTGCCAAGATATCGTTCGGTAAACTAATGTTTCAAGGTACGCAAGGCTTCATGAGACAAAGATAGAACCGCACGTGTCTATTAAAACTGGTTAGTAAAATTAAACGTTTTACCTCAGGAAGGAACATGGTAGGTACACGATGTTGTTCTGCCGTACACTTGCTTGATCTAATGAGTTGCAATTGAAGCTGCTTCATGTAAGAATTGAGTATATATTTTGTGAGTTAGTGAATAGTGTAGCATGCCTTCATTTGGCAATTCACTGTGGTCATTACTTTATATATGGAGTACTCCGTTACTAACATAAGATAATCAGCTAATTTACTAGTAATGAAAGGAAGCAAAATCATACTAAATTTCTTGTATCTCAAGACAGATATCAGCTCTTCTTGAAACCATACTGCTGATAAATTAAAACAAACAACAACATCATAACCACAGAGTTATTGAAACATTCCAAAAAATATGTTTTCAGATAATTTTAAATCCTTTTATTCTATTATTAGTAAATAATATTTATTCTTCCTAGACGTTTTAACATCAATATAAATGGTGAGATCCTTTTTGCCCATCTACGTCCAATTGCGTTTATAATCTATCCTGATAACCATGGATTCTTTCGACAATACAGTGCATTACCACAGCAAGTGATGAAGGACATTTAGCGGTTGGTGAAACATTCCACAGAATTTACAACCTTTAATTAGCTTATAAGGTCACCCGACTTGAATATAGTACATTACCGTGGCTTGCAATATCCCTAAAAACTCCTGAAAAATGTATATCAAACTGAATAGCCACGGTAATGATGGCCAGAACATCATTTTTCATTCTCTTTATAATGTGCTTCAATTAATTTGTTACTTTAGTGTAGTACTGGAAAGAAATATAGCAGTAACTATAATCGGAGTACAACATCAAAGGCTTGTTACTATTTTCTTTTATTATCTGAAGTCAAAATATAAAAGAATTAAATGATGTTCTCAAGATAACTTTCCAAAATAATATTTTTCGACACTTTTGTGTTTTCATATGTCAGTATAAATAGTAATTATAGAAACTTACCGAATCTAAATGGTCTGAAGATAATTGAGCATTTTCATCTGTAATTAGGAAGAGAACAAACTATTAATTGTAGAGAAGGACAGAGAATATGAAAGACATAGAACGTAAGTATACCAAAAAGTACATCAGTTGGTGGTAGAACTAGAGAACTCATTTCTGGAACAATTTCAGTCCAAAATCAGATCAATCGATGATACGTTTTGTCCACGGATGCTTACATTTCAGAAATATATTCGGTGTAATGTGTATAGTACAAGGAGCGGCACAAAGATCTGATGGCTTTTAAATGACTGAAAACTAAGTCTTAAGATTTGGGGATTACGTAATCCAAATGGTGTCCATTTCTCGCCATTCAGTCTTCAAGTCCTGCCGAAGGTGTCCAAAACACACATCAACACTTGATTTGGTATGACAAGGATTTCCTGCCGTACGGCCAATATAACTTCGTCCAATGTGTATGGTTTGTTTACGTACACTCTCGATTTAATGTATCCTTACAAGGAAAAATAACATATGCTAGATCTGAGAAACGGACGGACCAACAAATGTTACTTTTATGCTTAATTACGGGACCAGGGAACTTTATTCTTACATAGTTCATCACAATGTTACGTATGTGGTCAGTTCCCCCATCTTGCTTGAGCCACATTTGGTTACTTTTCAGAGGTCTTCTTCTTACCTCGGGGATCAGAAAACTTTAAAGCATTTGACAGGTACTGTTTTCCCAGCATTTCCATCAGAGAAGTATGACCGAATTACACAATTCTTCATAACTTCACACCATACTGTCACTGTAAAGATGACATTCATACATCTCTTTAGGGTTTTTGATCTGACCAATAGCGGAAATTCTGTTTGTTAACATAACCAGATAATTAGAAATGAGTTTCGTCGCTCATAAAGAGAGCCATGTCATCAACCATCACATCAATTCATTTGCTCTGAAAATGTTGCGTGATTTGAGTAATCTTGAGTCTTTGGTTGCTGAACCACGGCCATTTTGTAAGGGTGAAAGTTTAAATCATAATGAATTATTTTTCTTTTGCTGCGATCAGAAAGAAATATAGCAGAAGCGTGCTTATTAGCTGGCCTGTTTAGACTAGTATCTACAGCTTATTTTACTCGCTCAATATTTTCTGGTATTATGGATGACCAGTTGGCTTCCGTTTTAGAGCCGAACCTGTTTCTATGTAGTTTTTCACCCATAAGCAAATTGTGTTACGGGATGGAACACGTCCTGTTTAACCAAAGTTGAAGCGCTGGCGGAATTGACGCTGAGTTGCAACGCAACGATCACAACTTCCACAACATGTTGTGGAAAAATGTTCCCACAACAAATGCACGATGCTCACACGGCTACTGAAATGGTGTCGCATAAGCAGCTGATCAAGCCACCCACTTCCCCCACTACGCTTACCCGCAGTACTTCGCAACAATGAAAACAGGAAGATCATTCTGCCTCATGGCAAAAGATGAACACCACTTCGATGACGTCATCTTCAAATCCTAAGACTTACTTTTCAACATTTTGTTAATGTTTGGTAAATGGCGCATGTACCCAAATGCGTCGAATAAATAAACATATAAGTATGTTGTGTAATACGTAAGTTATTATTAATTAAAATCCATCACATGTTTTTGCCGCATCTTCTATATATTCCCATCCAAGGGAAACATATGTGAGTATTACTACAAAGAAAAGTGTATAGAGGTACACTCTAAATGTCTAAGTTTCTCTTCCCGTCTTCGATAAACATTTCCACTCCACTGTTAGATGTCTCTAGAGGAAATATGTATTCGTTGAGGATACTTGTAGATTATGACTCAGTGATTGGATGATGAGCTAACGTTAGCTGAAATACCACTGCTGCATCAATTCGAGAACACAAACTAACTGTATTCTTGTAGAAAATTAACTCTTAGTCTTAGATGTTGTGACATGGTGAATTGAAAATGTTTTCGCAGTCAGGTAGCAAAGCTTAGACACTTGTGAGTTATGAGTATAGGACTTTCTCGGTTAATATTTGGACCAAGCGACAGAACGAGTTAGTAACAGAATAGAAAAGCATTGTTATGTTCGGATATGAATACTATAAAATGAACAGAATTTCCTTTTCGAATAAGATCTTTAATTATACAATATACGGGAACAATTCAACTAATTTGTACAACGTTGCAACGTAGTGATAACACGTTGAATATTAGTGTAACGTTTCCTTCAACATGTAGCTATAAGTTTAATAAAGAATTGACAAGATTGCTAATAGCTAAACAATACATATAAATAAAAATAAACAAAACAGGATAGTATTGCAAAACCGCGCTTAGTTCCACATAGGTAATTATCTAAAGTGCAAAAAAACACTAAAAGAAACTTTGTAAAATCATGTTTCTTTTTAAAAATAATATAAAATAATTCGTACTGAAAAGTAAAATATAATTTTGTTTTCATAAAACTTACTTTAAAAATATATATATATATATAAGAAGGATTAAACAGAAAAGCATGGGAAGTTCGATCATATACATTCACTTTACAAATTCTTCAATTTTCGCGCCCCACGCTTTACTTCTTCGTCATTCATAAATAGATATTTTTTGAAAGTAATTTTCTTAATATATATATATATATATATATTACTTTTTAGTACGAATTATTTTATATGAAGAAGAGTATATTTTTTTTAAGTTATTATTACTATTATGATTATTATTTTGAGTTATTTCAGTGATCACTTTTTCCTTGCCTTTTATATATTAAACTGATGTTTTGTCACCCAAATCCTAAAGTATTCTGCAACCATCAAACGCAACAGCGTTGCAGGCTAGTATTAATTTTTGGATAAAGAAATTCTTTAAAAAAAACATTCTTTTAAAATAAGATATATAAATATATGAAAGTAACAATGACATATTTTAGTGTCACCCGACATACGTCGCTGCGCAAAATTTCATCGTTACATGACGTCTAGAAATGAGTTAAATAAGGTTCCAAGTTTTGAGGATACAGGAACCACTGTGAGTTAAAGAAAACCATGTTGTAACATCACTCGTTGCTTCAGCAAATAACAAGCATTCAGGTTTCAATAGTTTTTGTGATCATTTCTGTCTCTGTTTTCGTGTGAGTTTTCTTGTGTGGATTTCTATGGTACTAAGGGTATTACCATATCAGCTGAAATTACGCACGCACCATATAATGCGTTGTATTGAAAATGGATATATCTTATTTTGTACCAAACCATTTTTAGAGATAACTTCTTTTAGCACCAAATGCAAATTTCATTCATTCCGTAAACTGACGGTTATATACTTTTCTGCACAAAATATTGTAATTTCATGGTAAGACAACCCTAACTAGGCAATGATAACGAGAACTCATTTTTCTTTAAAATGGATATAACTTGTTTTGAGTTTGCGATCTTCATATGATTATAACCTAATCCTGTCCACTGCAAATGTCTACTAACAACACAACGCTAATACAAAATTATTATTAATAATGAAAAATATTAGAGAATGGTTAAGCATTACTTACCACCACTTAGATTGGAGTCTCCTGCAAATGCTTCCTGCAGTAAAGCCTATACAAAGACAAAGATACGTAAATAATGATTTAATTACTATTTCAAAATGTGTACTGCACATTTAGCTTAGTACTATATTCCGGTCAACTTTCCCAACGTATTATAATATATCGCTGTATTCTGTCAAGAGGAGATTAGTAAAGACCAGCTACTGAAATATCTTCTCTTCCTACAGTGAAGGCATAACCCTTGAGAAGGTGCTAACCACACAGGGAGCTAGCAATACACGCTAAAAAAAATAGTTCCTACATGCCAGAAGACCTACTTCTTTCGTTTTTTTTTCAGCCTCATTAAAAGTGTACACGTTCAAGGGTTGAACTGTTGTCTTAGGGAAACGTTTGTCACGATATCTAGAATACATCAAAGATCAGTATGTAATATAATGAAAACTAATTTTACTGGTATCATTATTAAGCACTATTCGTAATCTGTAATGTTTACACAATTGAGCCATCGCGACTCGGCCTTTTGCTCCATGTATACTCGCTTTTTCTAAGCATTCTTCATTTTACCTTGAGGTCGCGGTAATTCAATGGTATAGCGCTCACCTCTGGTGCTAGAGGTTGTCAGTTCGATCCCTGATCGTGACATCTGACTTTGCGTGGGCAAACAGCTTGTGCGTTGGTTTTCGAGAGGTTCTCTCGTTTCCTTCCACTTTCTTCATTCCACAAATTCTTCCTATCATCATCCATCCAGTCTGTGCCAAAGATGCCTGAAGGCCTTAAAATTCAATTCAATTTCTCCTTGTTATTTTTTTAGCCATAGCAACGAAAGAGTAGCATAGAGTTCTGGTAAATGACAGCGGTAAGTCGTCTGTATTGTTGGGATATCTTGAGGCTGTGAATGTGTCTTGCAGTAGTTCTTTGTTCGACTAATAAAGAGATGTTCCAATCTTGTCCTTTGCTGTTATCTTTTTGCATGTCTTGATGGTATTGTTCGTTAGGATCGTGACACTTTGTAAAGTTTTAGATCCCCTGTCAGGACCTAGAACTGATTGTCTGTGAGTTTGTATTTTATTTTATTTTCTATTTTTTGGTATATTTCAAAATATGGTACGGTGACCAAGTATATTTCAAAATATGATATGGTACGGCGTACGTGTGTGGGTACGCTTAGAATTTATATTGAAATGATTTAAGCTGTGTATGATATTAGTGTGTCCTCTAGAGTGGCACCAAATGTAGGCAATTGTCCCATATGCAATCAAACACCTTATATGAGAAAGAGACCCTTCAACTGTAGTTTTGTTTTTAACTTTCATGTACGTCTCATGGGAATTCCTGCTAATAAGGTGAGCAAAATGCAAAAAATGAACCTTTAAATATGAAAGTTGAAAGTGAAAGACGAAACACGTTTAAGACCTGAATCTTCAGCAAATTTTATTGCAGTTCCAAAAGAAAGTGGGATATTCATAATAAGAAAAACGATTCTAATAAAGTGACTGTTGATGTGACAAAATCCTCTTTTGAAAATTCATTGTATTATTAATAAAATTCATGAAGAGTTAAAACGATATGTACACAATAAAGATAATTAGTTATAATTATTTTGTGTAAGTCTCTCGAAATCAATAATTCAAAGATTGCCAAAAAAAAAGCAAACCTCTTGCAACAAGGCTACTGAAGATCTCATTCCTGGTATTTCGGTTTATGAATGAGTGAATTGTTATTAAAGTAATCAACGAGCTGGTGAGCTTCTAAGGGTGAGACCTAAAGTTTCTGGTAAAGTTGGGTCGAACTACCCCTGCGGGATTTGAACCTCTGACCACGTGCACAGAAACAACTACACCAATGTTATATCTGTTTATGGTTTCAATCATGAGAATTCAAGTGAACCATGGTAGCTGTAGTTTCAAAGAATATAAAAAGATTGCAAAATAGCGTTTCGTTATAGATGCTTTGGGATGATTTTCATGAGCCAATTGTTATTACTGCTTTGCAGATACTATGAAGAAATAAATAGTTTTTCATCAATATCAGGAATTCAATTGTTTTTCCTAATATTTTCAAATTTGTGATATTGTTGCACTAATGTTGTATTATGTATAAAGGTAGATTATGCTGAAACGATCGTTAACAATTACATTTTACAGTGCATATTCCAGTAAAAGAAGTATGTAATTTTAGATATCCAATTTTGTATTCTTATGAATATGTGCTGATTTGAAAGAAGAAAAGGAGGACACAAAAATTCACAGCAAAGGACATTGATTATGGTGAATTTTCTTGACTGTGTAAAAGGTTTAAATTACTACTTATACGTGATAGAGAGTGTTATGAATGAATCAACGTGAAAGTGATTTAACTTTTAAATCTCAGAATGTTATGAAAACATGCTTGATAAGTGTGTAAAATATACTTCTACTCTGGCACAAAGTAAGATTTGTTCTTTCTAAGGCACGACAGCTTTATAAACAGCAGAATGTACCTAACACAAAGCAAGATTGTAGACGGTCACAAACCAAAACCTTAATCTGTTATGAACTAACGTTGTTAACTTTACTAATCAGAAATTTAGTCTACTCAAACGCAGGATTTTTATGCACCTCAGAATAAGATTCTAGCTTCAAAGAAAGCAGCCAGTCTATAGCAAATTATATTGAAGTCTACATTTTCACAACTCAATTCAATGTTTTAAAACTTTGGAGGCGACACAGTAGAATGAGTCATGATCCTGCCAAACTTTAGTCTCATTGACTATAAAAGTCTACTTTGGAACAAATTTGCAAATTCTAGGTGTCTAATTTTGAAGATAAATAGACTAATTCTACACAAAACTAAGATTTAATATCACCTTCTCACTCAGTCGTATGAGCTATTTATTGGCCAGACTTTTGTAGAGATCGAGCAGAAATGTCGTATGAAGGTTTTGAAATTAAATTTATATTTTGGTTCCGATCGTGGGTGCAGCATCGTAGGTAACGGCTTACCATTAAGACGGTGTTTGAACCACGTTCGGGTTTGAATCAAGTTACCGGGTGCAGGTACACACGTAGCAAGACCATTCAGCACAAAAGTGACCCTCCCATGCTATTTTAGTATGTCTGAACTTTAGCTGCATTAAAGGAGTTCGTCAAATCGAGTTATGCTTTTACGACTGACATAGTGCCGTGCAAATTTTAAAAGCGATTAATGTTTCAGTTACTTTCACGTTATTCTATGTTACTATCAAGTTGACCAAAAAGATAATGAAGCCTACAGAGAACGCTAACGTCCGTGAGTGAATTAAAACAATAAATATAATGGACCTCCATGATATGATCTTTCATAAAATGATCGTTAATAATGGTAAGATACAAACATAACAATATGACAGAAAAATAAATTAAGACCAGATTAACTGAAGATTTAAAAAAAATAAATAAGAAACAAATAATATTACCACCCATATGAGGCCAAGGAATAAAACTGCTACTCTTCCAACCATCTTCATTCTGCCGTAAATCTATTATGTCAGAATCAAATTTATATCCTCCTTGCTAGCAAAAACTAGCAAACTTATGAACATTCATTGTGTCAATTTATATAGGATTTTTTTCATGACAAGAACTAAATATATTTCTGAGGAAAACATTTATGATATATCCTGTTCAAAGCCCGTTTTACTAGTTTTTTTTAGTGATTCATATAACCTACGTCAGATAAATAAGAAAAAATATTAACGTGTACATCCTAGTCCGTTACGCTTTTTAATGACATTTAGAAATGGAAATATAAGGGAAGGAAAGAGTATAATCGAACGAGGGGTAATAAATATACTGTATTTTGTTTACAAAAACACGTTAACGATCAGTGCGCACTTCCGCAAGTATAAAATGTAGAAAAGGAAAGGTGGGTATAGTACACTCTGTTCACTGCTATTTCGAACGTAAAAATACGAGGGCTCTGTTTTAATTTAAAAGGTCTTACTTGCTACTAGAATTTACAAGATGTTTTAAAAAAGTTAAAATAACTATAAATCGAATTAATTAAAATATTCCCTACTTCCAGGTGCGTTGTCATGTCGTTAAGACAGCGATAAATAAGTATAAAATGTGCCATTATTGTGTAGTATTACACACTTAGCATGCTTTATTCTAGCTTGTTAAATGGGGCAGGATGGTATAATATAGCGGCTGGGGCAAAATGGTAGTGGAAAGGTTGGACAAACTGGGGAGGTGTAACTTTACTTGAATGTGTGTGTATAATAAGAATCTAAAATTATTCAGATTCAGATTATTTTTTTTAGCTCCAATGAAACACAGAGAAATAGGTTAATATTTTACTGATCTTTTCGTTTTACCCGCAAATTGAATTTTCCCCCATACATCAGCTTTCCCGGTTTTTTCAACCTGTACGTCAAAATGGGGTAGTCATTTCGAATAAATATTAAATTCAGTGCACATTAGGATGGACCGAAACTTTTTCCCCAGATATTGGGGTTTGAGTAGTTATCAAAAGTTCTGCATTGGTACGAAATAAAGCCATGACAAATATCGCCGTCCTAAAACAATATTTAACCGGGGCTTTGTACCCCTAAAGGGCACAATTGTTTTTTCCAAAACAAGTAATGAAAATATGATACCAGTTTCCACATGTTTGGGTTCCAGTAATTACGAAAAGTTGTGCATTTGTACTTAATGAAGCCATGTCAAATGTGGCCGTTTTTTTTACCGTTTTAAAACTAAAACCTTTCTCGGCCCCAGGGCCCGGCTAAATGTTTTTTTAATCCGCCTATGTTTCGGGGAACAAACGTAATATAACATTCTACAATTCGCACGGTACTCAAACTCAAGTTCCTACCAAAAAGTCGACCGTTTTTGGCCCGGTGATTTTCTTTGAGTAATGTGCAATAGTTGTAGAATGTTATGTTATGTTTGTTAGCCGAAGGAAAGCCAGATCAAAAAAATATTTAACCGGGCCCCGGAGATCGAATTTTTTTTTAACTTGAAAACGGCAAGAAACGTTTGATGGCCACATTTGACATGGCTTCATTTCGTACCAATGCACAACTTTTCATAACTACTCGAACCCCAACCTGTGGAAACTCCTATCATATTTTTATATAACTTGTTTTGCAAAAAAAAAACAATTGGTCCCTTTAGGGGATACAGAGTCTGGGGTAAATATTGTTATAGGACAGCCATATTTGATGTGAATTTATTTGGTACCAGGGAACAACTTTTGATGACTACTCGAACACCAATACCTGCAAATGTTTTTCGACCCTCCCTATCATACATCGGAGAACATAAAATATCTGGTGTCGAGTGCAGAGGAAATTAGAACAGTGCTGTTAATATAGGATTATAAGGTTTCAATAAATGACCTTTCTTCTATTAAATGTTTCTTATTCGGATTCTAAATGTTAAACTTTTTAAATTTAATTGATAAAGTATTCCATATTTTTGTCAATATTAACAATTTTGTTTTATGTCTTTCCCTCACTTCACAGTTATTGGTGTCACATGTGGTAAAAATTGAAACGTCCCGGTACTGGAAAATTTACGAGTGAACCTCTGATAATATGTATATATGAACGCACGCGCGCGCGAGTATGTATAATAACATTTATACATTAAAATGAAGTAGTTGGTAAGAACTATTTTCAGCTACTACAAGACGGGAAGAAAAAGAAAAGAAGTTCAATCAGAAGTTGGGTATACCTTTTCTTTTTCTGCTAAAAAAACACTCAAATGAACAACAAAGATTAAAAAAGTAAGAACCTATATTGTTTTATAATGTTCGATAGAATTTAACTACTCATCCCTTCTTTCTTCGGAGGAATAGAGCAATTTCAAATTACTAACCATCCTCTTTTCCTGACAGAGTATGTAATTTGCCACTATTATAAGTCAACACAGCAATCTAAAACGAGCCATGATATTTACAAAAGTATTTACAAATTTTTATTTCTAAAGCTGAGCAATGTCCTCTTGCTCGAAGAAAAACCAAGTCAGTAACTTTTAAAATCATTGCCTTACTTGAGGAAAAAGACTTCCATTTATTACTTTTTTCAGTATTTAAAGAACGAACTGATGTGATTTGAGATCAATAGTCTTCAACTCTTCACGCGAGCGTATGCTCCACTCGAAGGCATCTGTAGCCGAGTAATTCAAGAAAAGTTCAGATGGAGCATATCCGGTCACTGTGGAGACTGAATTATTCAACAAGACTTCAATTTCTTCCTAAATAAGAACTCCAAGTCTTGTGATCTTTGTGACATGAATTCTAATAAGACGATTCAAGTATCAGTGGTATCGCCAAGGGTTATCAAGAGATTTGGATTGTACGGGCAAGTGATAACATGTAGAATTCTTAAGGAAGTGCAAAAATACTTCCACAATTTAGATGTAAATTGTGAACCTTGATCAGGAAACACAATTTGAGACTGATGATTATCATATATAGGTACTTTCTTAAAAAGAATATATATTTCTTTACTAGCAACCGTTCTGACAGTTACAAAGCAGAGCATCAAGAACTTTCCGACAAAGAAAGATAATTCTCCAAAAGGAAGGTAAGAATATACATGACAAGGTTCGCGAAATAGTACCTAAGACGTCACTTTAGTTATCACACATTCAAGGCAATCTCTTATGAATCATGCCAACTCACATTTCATTCCCTTCCAATGAAAAATCGTACTACAAAATAGATCACATTTCTGTTCTCCGAAATGCCTATTTTCATGAATTTCCTTGACTACTCTAGGAGATAGGGATTTTGGTATTATAAATCGCCAAGCTTTAGCATCACGTTCATCACACACGTACAGTAATCGTAAATGAAAACATCTGCCTGTTTTTATCTATTTCCTGAGGGTTGATTTTCATAAAAGCTCGCGTTGCTTGCGATTTTGGGTGAATAGCCAATTGAAACACGTGTTACATTTATCTTACAATAAACCACTCAATAAAACACGTGCTTAAATTGGCTACTCACCCAAATCGCAAGCAACGCAAGATTTCATGAAAATCAGCCCTTATATGGACGCAATTGTTTTCTCGCGCTAATTGACCTTCTCCGAAAGTGAAATAAGTAAAGATACATGACAGCACCTAATCTCCTCTTCCCGTGGTCACTAATTTAAGATAATGTAAGAAAAATGGAATATAGCAATTATTAATAATAAATATGAACATATAAAATATATTTTGAAACGAGAAAGGAGAAAAGAATATTGACCCCCGCCTGGATCCGAACCCAGGTTGTTTATTCAGTAAGGCAACGTCTTACCACTGGACCACGTTACGACCTGGCAAATTGTGTGGTTCTATTTACAGTGGGAACACGCGAAATTGGAACAAGATGGCGTCGGAACTGGTTGTTGGTTCAGAAAAGTGATCTGCGAGACGGCCCATTTGCTGAGCAGTTGATAGACCGCTCACTGCGTCGAATTAGAGATTTTCGCTCTCTCCAGATAGTCATATGTTCTCCAACATGTACAAGATGTAGTAGGAAATGGAAGAAGTGGGAGAAGATGTTCAAAGCAGCCTTGCTTAAGGTAAAGATCCAAATTCGCACAATGAGCAGGAATCAAGGGACCAAAAAAGTAATTCGACAAATTCTGAAGTCTTAGAACAAGCTTGCATAACATAACATTCTGCAACTTTTGCACGTTACTCAAACTCAAATTCCTCAGCCCGCAAAACTTTAGTTTCAAAACTGGCAAAAACGATTGACGGCCAAGAAGGGCCACATTTGACATGGCTAAATTTTGTACCAATTCACAACTTTTCATAATTACTCGAACCCCAAAATGTGGAAACTTGTGTCATATTTTTGTTCTTTGTTTTGCAAAATACAAGTGGGCCGTTTAGAGGTCCTGTAACACCGTTAAATATTGTTTTAGGACGAGCATATTTGGCATGGCTTTATTTCGTAGCAATGCACAACTTTTGATGACAACTCGAACCCCAATATCTGAAGAAATAAATCGGCCCACCCTATTGCACATGGTCTTCATTAACATTCTGCATTTAAAAATACCGATGATAGAGCTTGCAATGGTTTTTGTTTCCACATATTTTCAATAACAATACACTTTTCACACGGTTCGAAGACTTCATCGAGAATAATAATTTTAATTGTTTATTATTGTATCTAAAATTGCCATGAATAGTTGCAACAGACAACAATTGCCTGGCAAAACCGAGAAGATCCATGAAAACAATCATCAATGGTAGTAGGATTCGAACCCACGTGCATCTTCATTGCGAGCAAAGCCTCACGGCGTTAGTCACCGGACCGTGCGGTTGACTTGCGACTTCAACAATTTACTTGCTATTTAATTTCAGACTTCTAACACTTGTATACAGCTATCATTGACATGAATTTGCAAGACATAATTAAACATTATTTAAGTAGAATTCCATTACATGATTTGGACGGAAGAGAGGTTCTTTATTTCATGGAGAGAAGAGTGAATTATTACGAATAGAACGAGTCTGTTAAGAGAAAATTCGGTGGCGTGATAATTCTCGGAAATTCCGTTTCCCGTCAAAAGGCCTTTTTTTCCCTACTTCTCTTTCCGGCTTTACTCTTGCGTAACATTCAAGGTGACATTCTGCTTTTATGTAAAAAGTGTATTCGTTTAGTCCCGCTGCTTTGAAATACGTCATTAATAATTATAAAAATAATAAAAATACAGTACAAAAGCAGCCAATATGGATGGTACCTATAACAATGTAGGAATTTCTATTACAGTTTTTGAATATACAAAAAAATATCAATCTCTTTTTGCGAGAAAGCAATAGAACTTAGTTATCCTTGAAATACAGAAGTCGGAAATATATTCACGCAAATGAATCTAGTATATTCGGAGATAAACAGTACGAGGAAAAAAATAGTTCCGAGACACTATCTTAATTTGTACGAACATAATTAAAATGACATTGGAGATTTTACAGAGGTGACGAATAGGGCCTAGACGAAAAATGCTCTGATTAATTATTTTTAAAGCATCATAGATCAGTTTTTGTATAATAACAATACATTTTTATTGTGTTCAACAAATGATATTTCAATATTAAATCAAAAACGTCATTAATTCTTATAATCCTGTTTCAAATCTCCTAAAATGTATCGTTTTTTAAAGGGTCTTAGGCCCTTTCATCAAATATTTCAACTTGACTATTCCTATGACCAATTCGAATATTGCTCACTTTTTTATTTGTTTAACAAGTGCCCAGTGGACTGACGAATGATATAAGCTGTTGATTTCTTTTTTTTTTTTTAATAAATCTTCAAATCAAAATCCACTAGAGTCTCATTTAATGGAATTTGATGTGTCCAAAGGTGATTCCGGTTGGACGAAAATTCGGTTCAACAGGGAATATAGTGATTTACATACAATAGTAGTTTAGTATAATACTTATAATGTTAAATGAACAACTTCATTTTAAAGTAAACTATGTTTTTAAAAGGATCATAGCCTTGCTACTACAATGTAAAGTCAAAGTACAACATACTTTTACTCTATTTGTACGAAATTTAAAAAAAAACTCTTAAGAGTGTTTAAAGTTATGCAGTTGGTACAGTTAATAGGGATTCTAGTGTATTATTAACAATACAGAAGCGAGTGCTGATGCCTAATGTTTGAATTTGGCTTTAGTTTCTTTTTAAGTGTCTTAAATATTTAAGAATATGCATTTGTTCTGGCATTTTGGCAATGTTTAGGTCATTTGTTATATCTCCTTTCCACGTGTTGCAGTGACTGCAGTGAACAACCACAAAACATACTTCATATAGTAACTATTCGGTTGAATTAAACATGTCCATGTTCTTGGATTTATAATGTCTAGTCTTCATATTGCAAGTTTATTTCGGAGCTATAAATGTATTTCTTTGCTATGAGGCCAAGAATATATTTTTCTTTATTGAGCACTATGTTTCCATGAAAAATGCAGAAAGATACTTTTAATGCTCCCAGTTTAATAGTTGTGTCCAAAATGGGGTTAGAATAGAGACCTACCATGACTGTGGGCAGGGCCGCTTCCAAGGTTGTTCGAACTGTTCCCCGAACAGGGCGCAAAACCTTTGGGGGCGCCAACCATTTCGGGCCCGAGTTTATCGAAACGGGCAAAATAGAAATAGCGCAAAAATTTTGAGAACTATGTTTTTATTTTTATTTTACTTTGTTTAATTTCGCTTTGTTAGTGGTTGATTTCTTCAAGTATTACAAATTTTCGAACCAAATTTTTATTTTTAAAAGTTTCAAAATAGGTGTAGAATCATTATGTTGGTATAATTCACTAAATGCGCTATTTTTATGATAAACGCAAAATATGAATGTATTCTTACAGCTTTAGACTTAACTAGCTACTTCAAAAAAACTCGCGTATTAGGTTAAATTAGTAAGCCTGCATGGTGGGTGGGTGGAGGGCACAAATGCTGATTTGAATTGTTTCGAGACTTTAGCATTGGCATGTAAGTGATATTGATGGAATTGCTATTGTTACTGTATGAGTTCGGAAAATTAAATTACTATTAATTCGGGCGCATCGAAAATTTCTAACAGAGCGCCGATTAACTTAGAGCCGGCTCTAGGTGTGGGAAGAAGAAGCACTTTTTCTTACTTTGAAACCTATTTTAGTGTCGTGAAGCCTTTAAACTTTCATCTTGCAAGAACTTTTGATATTTTGCAATGCTGAGTTCATGTAACCATAGCAAAACCCTGCATAGCATTTTATAAACAATAGTTTACAAGCTAGTTCTGCCACAAAGGGTATGAGATAACATGCGAGAAAAAAACATTGACTATAATATTCTAATGGATAAACTTTGCTTTCACTGTTTTATGTTGATATTCAGTATAAGGTAGGTATACAATATGCACCTAGTGGTCTCTCAAATACATTACACAATTTTAGAGTAATATTTCAATTTTAGCTTAATTTACATGTAACTGACTGGCATGTAGGACCTCGGGGTGACCGAGAAGTTAGTGCGCTCTCTTTCTGTGCGCGTAGTCACAGGAACAATTCCCGCCGGGATCCATTTGATGGAGTAGTTCGGTGTCCATTTAAACAAAAACTGTGGCCCTGTCCTGAGTAGCTTACATGCTGGTTTAGAGCGTTAATACCGACTCAAAACTAATGAAAACTGGCATGTAAGTAAGTGTGAGAAAAGGCGTTCCTCGGCGAGCATTTTGTTACAGCTAAAACGAGCGCTTAAAAACTAGAGCTAAAGCATTTTTAATTTTCATTATGCGCCTCGATCAACTCACATAGCATTAGGACTATTACATCGTTGGCGTGCATGCTTATTTAAGGATATTTATCTATGGAACTTCTAGGGTCGAAACACTTACTCCCTTAAAGAACAATAAATTTGGCTGCTTTCTGAAAATACCTATGGAACATTAAATGCCTGCGTATTATACAAAACACGAACTTGAAATATGCACAATACTTGTTTAGTACATTTGAAGACCTGAATTGCAAAAGATCCCAAGTCCACCGGAGTATTCTTTTCAGGAGGAACAAAAACAGTCCAAGGTCTTGGTATGTTATTCTATTCTGCTGAAATCATTTTGTATTAAGAAAAGGTGGTTGAGTTGGGATTAGGATGTAATATTTATGCAAATGGAAAGCTCTTGAAACATACCGGGGAACAGGAAAAATGCAAATACGAAGAAAAGTGGACTCGAGATGTTTTGTAATTCAGGTCCTTCATTTCATTGAATACCATTAAACCTTGAAAATGGAGTAACAAATATCTTCTAACACACCCGATTTCTCACTACACAAAAACAAAATGACGAATAATTGTGCAGACGTACATAGCGTTGTTATAGGGTGGGGACAGCTTTATTTCACTTGCGCGTTGGAAAGCCGGAAGAGAGGTATTGTTTTTATATATAGAAAGCAGACGACACCTTCTCCTGCGCTGCGCTTTACACTCTTTCACCGGCCAGAATAGCCTGCCGCGTCTAGGTTAGGGCTGTCAACATTATCCGGATAATTATTCATCCTGATAATTTAATTATTCCAATCCGAATAATCGGATATCCGAACAATGGAGAAACGGATATCCGATTAATCGATTATCCGAAAAACGAACAAACGGATATCCGTTTATTCGATTATCCGAAAAACGAACAAATGGATATCAGATTAATCTATTATCCGAAAAACGAGCAAATGGATATCCGATTAATCGATTATCCGAAAAACGAAAAAACTGATATCCGTTTATTCGATTATACGAAAACGAACAAACGGATATCTGTATAATCGGTATCCGAAGAACGAACAAATGAATTTCCGAATAATAGTTGTTCGAAGAACGCTGAAACTTATAGAGGAATGAAATTCGGACAATCTGGAAATCCATTTTTATTTTAATATAATCTCCTATAACAATTTGCTGAACATTTTTAATTTTAAAGCTGAATATCACTTGTACTTTTAGGTTTCAGCAGTTATTGTAAAGTGTTGTGAAGCCTTATGCGCCCGTTCCGTCCGTCTGCCAGTCTGTCGACAAGTTTCAACTCAGAAACTACTAGGGCTGGAAAAGTGGTTGAAGTGTTGTTGGAAAGATCTCGGTAAGACTAGCTCAAATCGTATCTTTTATCCGAATTGCAGGGGTGGTGCCGGAGGTACTGGCGTTGCTAGATATGGGGCACTTTATATCTTTGATAATACTAGGACCAGGGAGATGTTTGAGGTGGCGTTGGAAAGGTCTCGACAACAAAACATATCTTTGGAACTACTGGGGCTAGGATGGTGATTGAAGTGTCATTGGAAAGGTCACGGAAAGACTGGTTCAAACGTCAAATCCGTATCATTTCCCCAGATAGCAGAGGCGGTTCCTGAGATTCGGGGGGTGGGATTTTCAACTTTAGAACCACTAGGCTAGGAAGGTAACTGATGTATTGTTGAAAAGGCCTCGCTACAATTTTTCGAACTGAACATTGATTATATAATTTCTTAAATAGGATGCTCACTACTGAAGCCTGGTGATAAGAACATCTTAGTGGTAGAGCGTTGGCGTAGAATTCGGGAGGTCGTGGGTACCATAGTCTATACTCTATGCTAGCGGCCGAACATCCTGATTGAGGTTTTTGCAGGTTTTTTTTCAGTCACACCAGGTAAATTTTGAGATGGACCTTTAACATAGGCCCTGGCCGACTCCTCCCCTATCTCGGCCTGAACCTTAGATGCCTTAAGCCACAAATAAAATTAAAACTCAAAGTAACATGAACCATATTTATAGAAAATACTATTAAATACGTATTTCAGTGTTAACACTCTGTTAACAAGTGTTCACACTAATTCTTTTAGGTGGGCGGTTTGAAATCATCCGCGGGGATGGGGAAAGCCCCTTTCTCCCGAAAGCATGCATCAAAGAAATAGTGAATATATCCGTTGTGTATACAATTACTTTGTTGTGCTTCCGTGAGTATGAGCATCAAGATTCAATATATGTGATGAGGAAAATTGAAAGGTACCATTTGTCGGAAAGCAACATTTTACAGGAGAGCCGAAAAATATGGTCAGTAATTCAGTACTTTTGCGTTTAATCTTATGGTTTCTAATAAAGAACATTTAAGTAAAGTTTTCATTTCTTAAATATGAAGAATTTGTAAATAGGATGCAGTTTGGTGTTTAACAAAGTTTAATCTCGTATTTCTCAAAACCCCGCTTTTCCGTAAATTACAATAAAATTTACATAACTGAGGCAAATTTTAAGATATTTTTTTTATAATTTTAGAGGCAAATTGTAAGGAATGATATTACCAATACAAAACAATTAGTAATTCAAATTTGACAAATGATCCCTTTTCATTTTTCGCCTCACATATATTTGTGCAAAAATTTACTCTTCTATTTCCTTTAATTACTGCACAAGATCTCCTAGAGCAAAAATACAAAATGCCGATTATCCGTTATCTCTCCTGAATCCACTATAATTTATGGATTATCTTGTTCGATCATCCGCTTTTTGGATAATTTTTCAATTATCCTTTTATCCGGATAATTTTTCAACTATCCGGATAATGTTCGATTATCCGTTTATCCGGATAATGTTCGATTATCCGTTTATCCGGATAATGTTCAATTATCCGTTATCCGAATAATTATTCGGATAATGAAAATTATTCGAATAATCGGATTTGGAATATCCGAACAATGAGTTGTTCGATTAATCGGATATCAATTATCTGGATATTGACAGCCCTAGTCTAGGTTGTCATAGCAACCAAGCAGCTCATCGCCCGTCAACTGAAAGAAATTCACTTCTCTGCCTAACGCAAAGTAAGTTAAACTGTCCCCGCCATAGTAAGCACATATAGCTGCATTTTTTGAAGGTTCATAAAAGTAGCATCGTCAACTTCCAGCATCATAATATTTACTTCTTGCAGGACACAAAAATGTTTTTAAAAAAACTGTTTTTTTTTCTGTAGGGATTTTATTATATCTATTTCATTTTTTCTCAAATATAAATGCTCTTTATTGGAAACAATAAGAGAAGTGCACCTTCACTAACTTCACTTGGCGAGCCGCTACT
>JAGDQP010005710.1:38627-76434 GCA_022664845.1 Lepisma saccharinum | reverse complement strand
GAAGAAACGATCTTTGGTTTGTGAAAGTTAAATTTTGTTTACCTGCACGGAATTTTGAATAATTGACGTAAAAGGAAAAAGCCGGGAAAACCCACTATGATTGAGCCTTAAAATGTGTTTATTTGCTTTCGTTGCATAAAAATAAGCAAGTTCCAATTAAGTTCACCTTTCCCCGCCAGGACGAAGCATACAGCAGAACCACATTTATGCGGAAATCCGGTTTATCCGGAATATAAGATGAATTATTCTTCAGCTTGTACGTTACATCGTATACAAATGAGAGTGTCTAATTAATTCTCTGCAGTGTAAATGTACAGTGTTGTATTTACCATCTCCCTGAACCATGTACCTCAATACTAACAGCAAAATAAATAATTTTCTTACTTTACTTCTGCATTTCCATTCGCTTATAACATGACACAATTCTAAATCTGTGTTATCCGGAACCGGTCCGGTCACATCAAATCCAGATAAACCAAGTTTTAGTGTATGTTAAAAAAATTTAAAATCTCCTGCCGTTAGTTGTGTGAATTCGCTGAACAATTGTTAAAAAATTCAAACAAACAGGTAACTTTATGATCTAAATTTTATCAAAGTTTGCAGCAGTTACAAGGGATTAAGATTTAAGTGTAACTTCACAAGGAAGAGTGAAGCACCTTAGACTTCCAACGATAGTTTAATTCTGACAAAATAATCTAAACAGTATCTAAAGAAAATGAGAAATGTCGAGTGACTAGAAGACATAGGAATCCCTGTCCCCCAGCTCGTGTACATACACTATCTCACAAGTAAACAAATTAAACTACAATATTACTGCATGCATTAAAAATACTAAACGAGTTCTCTTTATTACATCACGTACACTGTTTGGAAAGAAATAAGTTACTTACCATAAAGAGTGGAATCATTCAATAAGAGTATGTTCTGTATTGTCCAACCATCCAGAACCCAATTAGTGTCAGAAATATCGAATGGCGATTCTAGATATTCAATACCAACAGTAGGCTCTGAAACAAAAGTTCAATAACAAAATAATAATTAACTATTTATTATTACAAATGTCATTTCAGAGATCTGTAAAAGTAAATCCTTGACAACATTTTGAATTATTGAAACCTGGATCTGGTGACTTTCTCACTCCAAATCCGTTGGCAGTGTATGAACTTGCCAATATATATGTTTGGTGGGATCTATTTGTCCCAACTACGAACACTCTGACTTAGTGCAACTAGGCAAATTCTTATCACCAGTTGTGGTGTTAGCAGTAAGAATCATTGGGTGTCTGACTTCCAAACCTCACTTATCTTAACTTGTACAGTACTGCCGTTCTGGTTGAATTTCTACGTCCCCTAAGCCATTGTAGCCCGTCAGTTAACCATTACAATGCAACATAGACGTTGAAGGCCACACTAATAAATCAGCTGCTACCGGCTATTGCCTTAACTCCTATAACTGCTGACACTATATTATGGTGTACTCACGCCAAAACTCAAGATACTGTCGAGCGTGGAAGGTACTGACGACCTTTCACGCTGCCTGTTAATTGTATGTGTGCGCGCTAACATTACAATTTGCGTACAGGAGTATTTAAAGCTGTTTCCGACTACAATCGCGACATGCTGACTGAAAACGTCAGTTCTTCGCTGTTTCATCAATACCGAGCGCACAATAACACCAAACTACAAGATATCACAAAAATACAATAATTTTAGAGCCTACCAATCTAGATCCAATGTGTGCTTAGTAGAATGGGCTCAAAAATGCGAAAGCAATGAATGCCCAGTCCGTATACTTACTCGTACATAAGTGAAGGTGTATTGGCTGTTGGTTTCATTTACCATATGCATTATTTATACATGCCCCGTTTTTGGTATAATCGCTTGAAGTATGGACAATAACGTATCAGGGAATACAGAACGTTCGGGCAATAGAATATGAAGTAGTGATCAGGGTCTATAGTCTGGGTTGCATGCCAGCATTTGCCTAATTAATGGAAATATGCTGGTAAACTTCGATCAGAATGTATTATAGGAGCATGATTTGTATATTTACCGCCCTCATCTCTCCACTGATCCGTAGGCAGTAAAATTCACCGCTCAGCTACAATGACTGGATTCCTTAATTCAATGTCTAAAAGAACATTGCCTTTAGAGACTTCACGAAATTAAATTATTGCGCTTGATGCTGTCCCTAGAGCCAAGTCTATGACCGTCCTGGACAACGCGAGCCGGAAGTATTTTGTCATTTGCTTCCATCGGCCAGAGGTGTCGTGAGGAGGGACCATACAGTTAAGGTGTGTTTCAAAGAAATTGTACCCATTCTGGGTATCGAACCTAGGACGCCCTGATTTAAAGGCGTCAAAAAAGACCCATTTTTGTCCGTTCGTGATGAAATATAAAATATTTCTAGGCTTATCTTTAGTATTGGATTCATCTGCATAGTTTTTATTAGTCCTTCTGGGAGTCAACACAACGATCCGAAAGTTGCTTCTCAACGTGTAACCAAGACTGAAATGCTTTCTATATCAATATGTCGTACATTTACAACAAGTCGATCACAATTTGTGCTGTTGACTGAAATCTTCCTCCGTTTCGGTGGATTTCATCTCTGGGGACAGCCAACAGTCCATGGAGCTAAGTCCAACGAATACGGAAGGTGGATCTCGAATATTACTTTACATTGCTTCTATTTTTAAAAGTAAAGTTACGGAACAAGATTAGTTCGAATAAGTCACGTGTTCAGTTTTTCTGTTAAAGCACGCTTATAGGTCGCATATTTCCAATATAATCGTAAATGCAGTTAATGTTATGGGGGATGATTCTGAATAGTTTCCTGATCTATAGATGTATTTGTTGGCTTTGACTATATTTTTAGACGAGGATGCTTCTTCAGTGAGCCTAGCTTGCTCCTATAGCAAGCACCAGCTGCTTTGTTTAAGACGCAATTGTCAGTCAAGTTGCATAATGGATTTCGTAAATGCTTCTTTGGCATTAAAGGGCTTATAATAAGCATTTATTTGAGTGTTTGTAAGAAGAATCAATGTCTTGGAACCTACTTGATCTTACAATACTGCCCTCCCTATAAAGAAAGTAGTATTTGTCATCACAAGATGCTGAGAATGAAAAGAGGGCTTGTAGTGTTGAAAATCAGTGTGTTTTTTATTATGTTGTTCTTTCCTTAACAACTCAATTTTGCCAAATTTTGTGATGCTTGTTTTTAACGTAATATAACAATGTATTTGACTTTCCATAAAAAAAACAGAAAACATGTCTATCAAGCTCGAAAAATATTGTCTGCTTGCAAAGAAGGAACCTCTCTAGCAGATTACCATGAAATAAACATTTCCGATACTCCATTCTGTAGCTGTTCAGAAGAACATAGAATATATACAACCATATCATTTTCCAATGTAAGAAAAAGTCACTGCCCTCGGTTTCCCAACTAATATGAAAATAAAACACAATTGTAAAAACGAAAGGAGAGCGACAGAGACGGACGGTGAGATTTATCAAATCATAATGACCAGTTTCTATCAAAATTTATATTCTTTCTGGATGACCAGGTCAATATTTTTAAACGACCTTCATATTTAATTTACAAGTAATGTCCTTGCAAAATATGTTCAACAGATAGGACATGCATTGTAGAAATATCAGTTCAAGAGTTCAAATCGTAAATCAGAGCCAGGATATAATTTGATATTAGGATGTACTAATTATCAAAACGTTGATTGTATGCTACTGTAAGTAAGTGTAACGTATTGCGTAGGAATGCTGAATAAAAGAAAATGTTTTGCAAGAATAAAACGGAACATTCATGAAATATCTGTGTACAAAAGAACGAGGAACCAGTGACTATATTGCAACATTTCGTTGATTAGAACATCCACTTGGCTACAAATATAAAGTACCTTTACATGACAAACTCTCTACCTTATGTTACAGTTTTAATCCTGCTGACAAGAGGACCTTCATTATCTTGAAGGTTATGCAACCCTTGACACCAAGAAACAAGCAAGAAAGGACTATATCATAGGTTCAAGAAAGCATACCAAAAGTTATGGCAGAAACGTTTTCTTTTTAGTATAATATTCGATGTTTACTTGCTCATAACATATATTAGGCAACCTGATAACAAGTTTGAAAATTCGCTATTCTGCAACCTTGAATTGGTAACATTCGCAAAATCGCAAATAATCGTAAACTTCTAATTCCATCAAACTACTGGAGGGAAGTGTCATTCCCATAGATTCACAAGACAAATTTGACCTTTTTACATTAAGTAAACTAAAGAAACATTGCAAAATTACGAGGGTTGTTTGATACGAGGTGATATGAAAACGTTTCGAGTCTAGCTTTGTAAGACGCCAACAGATGTCAGCACAAGGGTACATGCACAGTCACAGAGAGCACCGACCTTCATAAGTCACTGTGCCAAAAGACATCAATTGGGTACATCGGGAGCTGGACAACAGGCGCTATGGTCGCCACGTGCGTTACTACGTCTGCAATTTCATCATGGACGACAATTTAGAACAAACGTGAAATTCTGCATAAAAGTGGCAAATCTGCTATAGAGACGACTGATATGATTTGGCAAGTTTACAGCAATGCTACAATGAGTCGTTCGAAGTGTCGCGAGTGGAACGCGCGCTCCAAGAGCAGAAGAACATTACTGAAAGACGACGAGAGATCAGGAAGACCTTCAAGGAGTTCAACCTCCGAAAATGTCGAAACCATTCCACAGTTTGTGAGTGATGATCGTCGAAGAACAATCCACAACATTGCATCATTGTCAGTGTATCGTACGTAACCTTCCAGGCAATCCTCTTTTGTAATTTGAACTGGATGTTCCAGAATGACAACAATGCAAACCTTTCACCGAGTTCTTCTCACACGTGCGTTTCTTGCCGGAAACAACATGATCTATTTTCCGGACTCACCCTACTCACCACATTTAGGTAGTTCGTATTTCTCAAAGATCCAGCCAAGTCGCCTGTTTGATACTACTGTGGAGTTTTAGTGCGAAACGCAGAAGGTATAAGAGACGCCTCAAAAAGAAGGCTTGCAGGACACGTTCTAGATGAGGCAGAAATGCTTTGAGCGCTGTATTGCTGTGCAAAGGGACTATTTGGAAGATTATTTGTATGTAAGCGTAGATAAATAAAGTACTTTCTTGTAAACAGAGCTAGTCTTGATTTTTTTAATTTATATCCTAAGTGGTGTGTGTGCCTGTCTGTGAAGGAGTTGTCACAGGCGAATGACACTTTAGGACTTCTCTACGTAGTTTCCCTTGAGCGTGATGCACCTCTCTCAGAAGTTCTCCAGTGCTGCCAACTCATGGAGAAAATAAATTATTTGCCTTGGGTCCTCACATCACTCATACACAACATATATGACGGCGTCGTCACTGTGGAAATGCCGTCCGTTCAATTGTCGTTTAAATTCAACAGGTGAAGGTGTGACGGTGCCAAATCCGGCTATTAAAACTCATGCGAGTAATGGTTACAAGTTACAAGCAGACACGGGCAGTGCTGGAGAGATTGTCTTGGAGAAAAATCACGTCACGTTTAAATTTCTAGGGGCTTTCCCGTGAACATTCATTTTAACACGACAACTCCTTCCCAGGTAGTCACGGTCGTATACTTACAACCACTCCAAAGTTTGACCTATAGCAAACAAACTGAACATTCTGGCAGATGTCCTTAGAACAAACAAATCATAGCACTATTCAATCTTTCGCACTTATCTGCAAAAGAAAAAGTGAAAAAACGTTGTTTAAATTAGAATGTGAAATTTCCTATCTGTAAGCAGCTTCTTACCTCTTTTCTGTCCATTGGGAGAAGTAAAAGTCAAACCAAGAGCATTTGTTCGGGAATGGCATTCAATATCTCCTTTCCTACTAATTTGTATTTGATGTGGTACAGCTGGAAAATAGTTGTAGAACACCTTCATAAAACTGACACGAAACTTGGCTTTAAACTTTCGTTCTATTTGATAAAATTTATTTTAGAAATTATCCAGAATGGGTTTGTGTACGACTCTAGTAACTCGCTCAGTACATGATCTGTAGGTCCATCTGCGTCAAACTAATCCAGAAAATAAATTTTACAACAGAGAAAGAAAGTATTTACACTGAAAAATGAGTGTGAAATACTTTTATTTGCGGTGGGGCATGTGACGATTTAGTAAACATTGCAACAAAAATGCACAAGAAATGGATTCATGTCTCGTGGCTTCAGAGTATTACACTAAAATTATATATGTTGCTTTCTGGTCATTCTATACGGTAGCATGTTTCAGTTATAAGAGCCCGTTATTTCTCCAGCGGGCAGCGCCTAGTTACGTTTCCACATATATTTCAAAACATACTGAACAACTCACAAACATTAACGAAATTTTGGAAAATGACTCCAATAATATTTAGGCATATGTATCAAATGAACTATTTGAGATTTTCAGATTATTCATTTTAACTCAGAAATTTGAATGCATCTAACGGCAGACATTATACACCAAATTTTCAGATTTCCCACAGATAACTAAACTCTTCAAATTCTGGATTAAATCATATTACATATTTTCATGGGTATTGGTTGGTGCCAATAAAAAGTCCACCCCAGGTGCGTCATGTCCGAAGCCCACAAGATGAAAACTACATTACCTGGTTAATCAAAGTAGTTCTCGTTTGCAGCCACAAGCTGTTGCCAACGCTCAGTCAACGACTGGATTCCATGGCGAAAGAAGTCCGGAGTGTATGAAGCACAGAAATCCTCAACTGCATGTTGGATCGCCCTATCATTAGGGAAGGTCTTTCCTGCTAAGAAGTGATCGAGATGCGGGAAGAGAGATCGGGGAGTGCGGCGGGTGAGGAAGAGTTTCACTGTTCTTTGCGCGACGTATGGGCAAACATTATCATGCAACATGAGGACACCATGTCTGTTGACCATTGCTGCATGTTTGCGAACAAGTTTGCAGTGCATTTCAAGGAGTTCAGCACTGTAATAATCTACAGCGCTAGTTTCACATCGCCTGAGAAAGACTTGATAGATCACTCCCACCATAGACGACCACACCAGCAACAACAACAGTGAGTGGAGAGGTGGTTTAGGACAACGTCCTGGACGTTGATCAAGATCCAATCATTATCCTGGCCGTTTAAGATTGTCAGAGCAAATCCATTTTCATCTGAAGTGACAATCTGATGCAGGAATCCTTCCCGCTTATCCTTGCACTCAGAGAACTACATACCTCCAGACGGAGATTCTTGTTAACCGGTGTCAACCATGATTCCAACTGTTTCAACTTACTGACTGACAGTGGAATGCCTAACTTCTCTGCAATAGCACAAACACTTTTCCTAGGGCCCACTTCCACGGTGTTGCTGAGCAACTCATCAGAACATGATGTTCGTCGGTGCCCGCTGTGTTGTGTGACCAGAACAAAATTTGGCAAACCAACACACCTCCTTAACCAATCAACTGAATCAGAACTGAATTCAATAGGATTACCGTGTGCTTTGCGAAATTAATCAGATACAGATTTTGTTAACAGTGTTTAAGACTATTTTGTTAATCTACTCCACTTCCTAATACTTACAAAGCTGCTGTGCTGAATGGTCCACGGAGATTTCATGTATAAGTAGTTCGGACGTCCTTGTGCGAGACGCACTAATACGAATTTGTACTTCTGTATCCTCTCTTTCACCCAACGATCCACATAGTTTCTGTGTTATCCATTGGTCTCCCTGGGGATGAAGCAAAACAAATAATAAGATTTACAAAAGAAACAATGACTTCCTTACTGTTCAAGTCTTTTTGTATCCACTGGATTAAAATATGGATCTTTTCCCATGTAAAGTATCACATGTAAACAACTTAGTCTGATTTAATATAACTAAACGTTTTTTGTTACCAGAACAAATTAACTTGTACAGTATTTTCCAAAACAAAACAACTCATTCTTTTCATATAGTTAGCAATCACAAAAACAATACAGACAGATTGAAATATTTCCATGACTTTATTAATAATTCCTCGACTTACGGATTGCACTCCTGCGTTCCGTTATTAACCAAAATAGTGTAGTAGCTTAGCGAAAAAAATAATGACAGACTGGATTAAAGAGACATATTTTGTACAGTTCTTCTAAACCCTCAGTACAATCAATTTGTAGCGAGGTACCCGATTTTCGGGTCCGCCATCTTGAAATGTGACGTCATCTTTATATTCTTCAAGGTTTTTCTACTTTCCTTTAAAAATCGCTGATTATCTCCCCCAATAGTTGAGTTTACAGCCAAAAAAAGTGTTCAAATATCTTATTTATCATTAAATTTCCTACAATTTGAACCCAATGTCGCTTTTGTAGCTTTAATAGCTTTTGAGATACAAGCTTTCATTTATTTTTATTTTTATTTTTACTTTTTGTAAATTTTCGACTTTTCTTCAAAAATCGCTTATTATCTCCATAATGATACTTTATAGCAAAAAGTGTTCGATTAAGTTTTATTTCAAATTAAATTTTCTACAATTTGAGTACAATACCGCTTTCGTATCTTTAATATTTTACGTGGTATAAGATATTAAAGATTAGAGTTTTCATAGATTATGATATTGAGGTTATTTTTTCTCGATGTTTCCCAAATACTAGGTGTATAAGCATAAATCCGCTGTTTTGTAGTCAGCAAAACACATGGTGTGCTCATAGAAAGCACAAAGCAAGTTATTCAAAGTACTTTCCCTCGATAGCTACACATTTTGCCCATCTCTTGGGCAATTTGTGGATACCACGCCAAAAAAAGTCCTGCTCTTTCTATGCAAACCACTCTTCAAGCCATTTTCAGATGTCTGAATACGAATCGAAGTGCTGCTTAGCGAGGGCGTAGCCCATCGAGGCAAACATATGGTAGTCTACAGGGGCCAGGCCTGGTGAATAAGCGGGATGGGATAGCACCTCCCACTTAAGTGTCTCCAAGTAGTTTTGGACCACTTTTGACGTGTGCGGTGGGGCATTGTCGTGGGGGAATATCAGCTTGTCCTTTCTTTGTTAATACTCCGGCCTATTTTTCACACAGAGCACGGTGTACGTTGATCAGTTGTTGGTGGTAACGGTGGGCATTGACAGTTTGACCCGGTTGCAACAGCTCAAAGTAGACGATACTCAGTTGATCCCACCAAACACACAGCATTGTCTTCCATCCGAAGCGATTTGGTCTCTTGGTAGATATTGATGGTTGGCAGGGATCAACCCACGATTTCTGGCGTTTCGGATTCGCGAAATATATCAACTTTTCATCTCTGGTCACAATCCGATGCAGGAACGACTTTCTTCTTTGTCTGGTAAGCAACATTTCGCATGTGTGTTGGCGTCTCTCCAGCTGCCGATCGGTCAATTCATGCGGCAACCATTTTCCGATCTTCTGAATCTTTCCCATGGCACGTAGACGCATGGAAATGGCTGTTTGAGTAACACCCAATTGCTCGGCAAGCATTTGTTGCGATTGGGTATCATCCTTGTCCAACAGCGCCTGTAATTGATGGTCCTCAATCTTCCTGGGCCGATTTTCACGCTTCTTGTCACTCAGATCAAAATTGCCGTCTTTGAACCGACGAAATCAATCTTGGCACGTTGTTTCCGATAAAGCACTGTCACATAGGCCTCCACAAGCATTGGATGCGCGTCGGCAGCCGATTTCTTCAAATGGAAGCAGAAAAGCAGAGCTTCCCGCATAGGCTCTTTCTCTGGCATAAAACTAGCCATGCTTACCAACGGAACACCGTGTATTGTTTTCTGCACTTGCTGATTATGTGCACTGATTCGTGTTACCAGAGGTCCAACTCATCCACACAATAGGTCTGGCATGCGCATGGTAGCTTCATACGCTCACGAACGCCATATATGGGCAAAAAGCGGATTCAAGCTTTTACACCTGGTAGCTTCTCAGTGTTTTGCGTATGCTAACAGCTATTTAAATCAAGAACAATAAAAATCTTCCGCTTGAATCAATCCGAACCGCATGCACGCGGTGCTTCCGCTCTGATGAGATCAACAGCTCGACTGTGACCCCAACAGGTGATTATAGATGATTATAGGTGATTATATTATCATACCCCATGCTTCTCCCAGAGGGTTCTCATTGGCTGTGCGTCCCTTTAGGTGAAACTCGATACGCTTTATTTTCTGACAATACATGACATATTACCTTGTTAAACCTCAGTAAAGAAGGTCTACCGCTGGTTTCGAACTCAGGACCTTCCTAATGATCGCTCAGTAGGATTCCATGAAACAATAAGATAATCGAAGAACAGCATTCAACATATAATCGTGTTTACTACTTACATTCGAAAGATCAGTAATGAATACTTAAATTATTTTGAATGATATAGTATGTCCATTACTGGAACATCCAGGTTTTTCCGTGTCCATCACTGGTACAAAAATAATGTTAGACAAAAAACGTGATTTCCTCTCAAATAGTGTATGTTGATGAAAGTAATGCGTAGAAATCACTACAGGAAAGCATGGAGAACGTGTAACATTTTCATTTGATTAATACATTTGAACTGTATTTGAGTTAAAAATTATGACGGTGTAAGTGCACTTGAAGTGTCCATTACTGGTGCTTTTATCTTAGTTATTGTTGATACTTTAACTCCTAGGTAAACAGGATCCGTAGTAGGCAATTATACGATTTTCTCAATATTAACTGCAACTGTAGAGTTGCATAGTATGGACATTGAATGATTCACTTGTGACACTGAACCGAAAAGGAGTATGTCATCATAATACACAAGATATGTGCACACATCAGTGAAAAGGAACTTTAATTCATTTCGCATTACCATTTGCATTAATAATTGCAAAAATGCCCATCCTATTGGTAACCTCTTAAAACGAAAGTATCTCTTGCCACATTTAATACATAAGAATTGACATGTGTAAGAGGTCAAGGTAATGTGGTAAAAACCGTCTCTGAGGTCCATTTTGGCAATAAGTTTCTGTTGGCACTTGGTTCACCTAGTCCGTGACGCGTGGTAAGTGAACGGGAGGGGAAGAATAACAGGATGTCCAATCATGGCAGTCGTATATTATCCTTCCACTGCCGTCTGGTCTCTGGACCACAAAAATTGAAAAGGAGTTCACTATTAAGTGGAGAGAAACTTCTAAGATGTCTGCTGACGACATGTACTCAAGAATTGGTAAGAGCACACGAGGAGTGCAACGCACGGCAAAGAGACAGTTATCCGGCGGAGTATGATACAAAGGCGATACCGTGACCAGGGGACGAAAAAGGCTTCAATATCTCAGGATAGAGAGACTTCGCCAAACTGTAAAAGTGGGGAAGAGAATCGTCCCAATTTTCAAAAGGGTCTCTGACCGAAGAAGAATCTCCGTGCGTTCCTGGTTCATCTTCCTCAACGGGAGTGGTGTATTCTGGATGGTCCACACCAGGTGCAGGTTGGATTTCCTTGAGATCTTGAATGAGTTGTCCAGAATTCCCAATCAACGTGTAATACGTTCCAGGGTTCCTGGATTCGAAGGTGGCGAAGAACATCGACGTTGCAAGCCTGGGCAAAAAACAAGAATATCCAGCGGGGGTCGTCTGAAAGCCACTGTAAATCTTCTTGGTAAAGGTCAAGTTCAAGTAGAAGATCGGCGAGAGGATCTGGGAGATCCATCGGCGGCTCAGGAACAGGGTCTTCGTACTTGACCGGGTCGCCGAAAGAATCCACCCTAAAATCAACTGGGTTTTGAAGAGGTTGAAGACCGAGTCTTGCGGAGCAACTCCTTCTTTGTCTTCTGTGTCTCAGTTGACTAGCAAAAAAGTTTAGTAGACAGGGCCACAATCACGCTGCGTCCATACTATCTAACTCTACATTTGCAGTTAATATTAAGAAAAGTGTATTAGTGCCTATGAAGGATCTCGTTTACCTAGGAGCTAAAGTGTCAACAATAACTATGCAAGTGTCTATTTTGCCTAAGTATCTTCATATTTTGCTCTTTGTCCCAACGCTATTTTCGGTAGCCTCTACCCGTCTTCGAACAGTCATCGCTGGCTACATCAGTTGGATCGATCTACTTACATCGTTGAGCTTTCCGCTAGTGCCTGCTCCCACCAAAAATATCTTTCCTCAGTGGACAATGCTACAACTCAACAAACCTTTATCAGTGCCTTGTGATTTGTTTCAATCCGACTTTGTCCGTACTACTGTGTTTGTGGATGGCACCCATATGCTCATCGCAGCTGTACCGAACCTTTTGTGGCTCGCTTCTCTCAAGCATTTCCTATCTTTGTCACCATGTTCCTTGCCGCAGCTATGGCGGCCCTTCTCAGCCAAAACAAATATTTATTATGTCCGACAACATTGCTGTAGAGTATTCTATAATCGTCGTATTATAGAAGACTACCTGATCCCTATTGCGCACTATTTGTACACCTGTGTCAATAATTTTGTACTATGTCATTTATTGTCAGAGGATAATAAAGCGGATCGAGATTCACGCCGTCCGTTCCGGACGCAAACCTGAAGGAATGCACAGTCACGGTTCTTACATACAATCGCGTTTGGATAAAAACTGCACTGGGTATATTCAACAAAACCCAACTAACTACCGGAATTACAGGTTCATATAGCAACCTATAAAATGTTAAAATTTTGAAAGCTTGTATCTCGAAAACAATTAAAACTACCAAGGTAGTATTTCACTTAAATTGTAAAAAATTGATTTTAAATAAAACGTATTCGAACACTTCTTGCTGGAAACTCTGCCATTGGGGAAATAATGACTGATTTTTTAAGAAAGGTCGATAATTTACAAAAAAAAAGTAAAAACTTTAAAAGCTTGTATCTCGAACACCATGAAAGTTAGAAAAGTGATATTGGGCTCAAATTGCAGGAAATTTAAATTTAAATAAAACTTAATCGAACATTTTTTGCTGTAAACTCTACGATTTGGAAGATAATCAGCGATTTTTTAAGAAGAGTTGAAAATTGACGAAAAACCTCAAACTGTTGAAAGCTGGTATCTCAAAAACTATGAATTACAAAAGCATTATTGGGCTACAACTGTAGGAAATGTAAAGATAAATCAGATATATGAACACATTTTGCTGTAAACTCTACCATTTCGGAGATAATCAGCGATTTTTTTAAGAAAAATTGTAAAATCTTGAAGAAAATAAAGATGGCTTCGTATTTCAAGATAGGGAACTCGAAAATCGGGCACCTCCCTAGAAATTTATTGTACTGAGGGTATAGAAGAACTGCACGATCTGTCGCTATAATCTAGTCTGTCACGATTTTGGCTATTTGCTCTAAGCAACCACACTGGAATTTGTGTAATATTGTGCTTCGACGAGTAATGCATATCCATCTGCCAGTATTTTAGATGACATATCTTCGTCATTGCTTGGGTTGTAGTATCCCATAATCGAAAAAAAACATGATATTTTTTTTAAACACCCTGTACACGTTTCCCCTAATAGTCACCAAAGAATTGAAGAAAGAATTTAACTTTCATTGTATCATTCATTGCATTATTCGGAAATGTTTACTGAGATGAGATGAATTTCTGGGTAAATTTAATGCTGAGAACCTTTCAATGACCTTAAAACAAATGCTAAACCTTTCTTTTATTCATGGCTGTTTACCCATGCGCCAGTAAAGTAGGCAAGCGTCTAATCAAAAGCAGATAGAAACTGACTTCAGATTTGAGTTTTAAAAACTCGACTTATTGTGCCACTTTCAACCTAGTAACGCTACAACCATCCCCTTATGGTGTTTCTCACTTACTCTATAATAGACGCTAACGACTAAAGGAAAAGAGATAAGACAGAAAATAACTTCAAATTTTGGGTTAAACAACCTACTTTACTCGACCGTTTCCAATGTGGCGACGTCACAGTCATTTCTTATTGCGTTTCTCTGTTGAATACGTCTTTAACGCCACAACGATAACATTAAGAGAAGAAGTGACATCATATTTGAGTCTCGTTTCAATTTAGTCTGATCTTTTTCATATTGTATTTTTATAATATATGGACTTGTGTGAAACTGGACTACACCCACTTGGATTTTCATCACTTTTCTACTTGGATTTTCATTATTCTACACTTGTATTTTCACCCTTTTCATCTTGGAATTTCATTAGTCTGTCCTGGTAGTTCCACAATTCTATTTTTGTATTTTCATTATTTTGCTCGCAGTTTTACCATTTTCTCCTAGGATTTTCATTACTCCACTCTTTCATTTTCATCATTTCTTCTTTGGCTTTCATTATTCTGCTTTGGGAGTTTCACCATTTTCTTCATGTATTTTCATTATTTTATCGCATTTTCACCATTTTCTACTTGGGTTTCCATAATTTTACTCCTAAGTTTTCACCATTGCCTTCACCTTCATTTTGTATACCCATATATAATATCCAAATTGCAGCAAAAACATCTATTTCCGGTATTTGCTTTCTATACGCACTTGAGCACATTATCATCAGACCCAATCGAAGACTGTTCAATAGAAACCTAATTCCTGCTTCTTATGTTTAATTACTATTTTAAACATATTGAGGAATTTCTGTATACATATGATTCTTGAATATTTGTTCAAATGAGGTGTTTCACTGAACTGAATTTATTTATGAAATCTATGCATGTCAGACTTATGCCGCAATGTTGGAAGATAGTCGGCCAATTCATAGTCAGGAGGTGCCATCCCGGAATTTGTCTGAAATGACTGAGAATCACTGGAAAAATGCTTCACTGAAGACAATTATAATGAGAAAACTATTGTCATATATATACTATTTCCCACACCGTCGAAGATAGTATGAAAGTATAGTAATACCTGTTAACAAGTATACTTGGCATCCGACAAGTTTGCGTACGTGGGGTGACGAAGTGGGGTGCAGGGAGTGTGTTTCCTTTTCCTTTCTTCGAAATTTTAGGGTTGCCAGACGTATGAACATTGTCACGTCGGTGTAATCTCAGAGATTTAGTCAGTGTAGCGTGAATGTTGGTCCGGTAGGAAAACAATTTCTCGCAGGGGCGAGTGCATTCACCCCATCCGCTTTATCAGCACTAACGGGATAAAGTTCGCTTGAAGTCGTTTTCGCAATTACACATCGCCCAGAAGGTTGGTGGTCAAGGTCAAAATTCTTTTTCACTTGTTTTGTCAGCCGACTTCAATAAGCTGAAAGGATCCGACACATCTCCGAATTTTGAGGGAGAAAATATTGTCACTGTAAATTATTTGATAGTGTTCTGAATTGAGAAGTGTGTGTGCTAAGTATTAGCACTAGACGGGCAATCCATAAAATTAGCGGGAGGTATGGACTTCAAGCAGCGAAGAACCAGAAACTCTTAGCGAAGAGCAAATTCCTTAGCATATTAAAGTGACCTCTGAAGTATAAGAAGTGTGGCCATTTGAAAAATTGAATTTTAAATATGTTGGTAGTAGTAACAACTGGAGCGCAATACCCTGCCAGGTGTATCTATATAGTAGTGCTGAAGGAAGAAGGGCTGTTAATGTACTGGATTTCCATATAACTTACGCCCTTATGCCATCGAAGCGACGATATGACATATCCCCTTACATAAATGCTAGGTTTCGTAAGGTACAGCCATTGTGAAATATTACTTTTAGATGTTGGCAACATTGACGGCTGTGGTGCCCGGATTACGTCTATCGCCTATCTCTGTTGCTACAGGTCAAATTTGGCGCGAATACAGCCAACGGTATGGAACTAAATCACCGAGCTCAGTGGTAAAGCGTTGGCGTAGCATTTGGGAAGTCATGGGTTCGATCCCAGTGGTCGACCATCCTGACTGAGGTGTTCCAGGGTTTCTCTTCTGTTACACCAGGCAAATGTCGGGATTGCGCCTTCAACATAGACTCTGACCGACACCTTGCCGAATCTTCCTATCCCGGCCTGAGTTTTAAATGCATAAAGTCGATAATTGAAATTTTAAAAAATAAAACTAATTCGACATATTATATTTTAAACGTTAACAAAACTAACAACTGGGGCGCCCGAAATGACTCAGTGACCAATTCCAGTGGCAAAAAAAAAGTTTCGTGCAGATCTGCTCATCGGTATGGAAGTAATTCGACATATTTAAGAGGTTGGCAACACTGACAGCTGTGATGCCTAGACTTCCGACTGCTCAACCTCGGCACCTAAATACGAAGGGATTATTGACTTTGTGATCGTTACAATCCTAGAATGCAACTTCCTTCTGCTCCTATGACAACAGTGTTCGAAGAGATGATACTAGGAATTTCATGGAAGATTCTCTCGCTTAGGAGATCCTTCATCTTCGTGAATAAATCAAAATCTCATGAGCTAACTGGTGAATGAGAGGGAGTCTCCCATTTTTACTTTTTCAGTAATGTATTCACGTGATATGACGTATGATATCGGCATTGCTATGTAGGAAAATGGGATATGGTTCAAAACAAGTAGTCGTTTGAACTGCTCAATGGTGCACCGAGTACTGACATGAGAATAATTTGCAACATTAACTGTAATTTCCAGCGGAATTGTATGTGCAATGTTGAGACCAATTGTATGTGCAATTTTATTCATGTAGCAACAAGAGTTCTATATGGGAGACCACTGAAACCTGGAACTTAATGAATACACTCTGTTCTTGGCAAATATTGCTTAAGGAGGATAGACGCACCCTACTTTAATTGCTTCTGTATCTCTAGTGTGACGTTCAATTGCAAAACTTGCACGTCGCAAAATGCACGAAGCAATGATAAACAATAAACCATTAGTCACAGTTCCTACCAACAACTACTATGGAAACAAGAAAAACTTTCTCATAACAGGAAAGGCAATTTATCAAAATTTCTAACATCGTGATCAGGAATTAGAGAATATTTTCTGAGTGTATGTTTACCTTGTCAGCCTTCAAATTCTTCAGCTCGCCAAGTGTTAGAGTCTTCTCTCCTCTATCATACAATATCCCAACAGATATCTTTCTACCATGGTCAAAAGAATCTGAGGACTTGCCTATGTAATGACTAACAGATACACATATGGCGTTCGGCAACCAATTGAAATTTGGACTGTGAAGGTATCCACTGTATCCAGTTAATGACAAGAATTTGGCAACTGAAACAAAAGGAAACATTGAACATTATGCGAAATATACATTTTTACAGAAAGAAAATGTTACAGTGATTTTTTTTTTGTAAAATCGATTCTTCTCAATTAAAGTTGGGAGAGGTTTCCTTTAGAGCCTGTGTATGTGTGACTGAAAACAACTTCATGATTACAAACTTGGAATGGTAATGCTGATTGGTCTTCTCGCATGCAACCCTGTAATCTGAAGATCCCTGGGCAAGATAAAGTGATAGTGGTTTGTCAATTGATATAACGTTTTAAAGATGCAATTTTACAACATTACAATCTACAAAGCATGAAGTTTAGAGTTAGTGTCAGGACGCCCTGTCCCAAAACACTGTTGGTTGTTAGAGTTAGTGCCAGGACGCCTGGGAAATTCACTGTTTTTCGTGCCAAACACCCTTCACGGAAGAGCAGATCTTCTCGGTTCAGAAATACATGCAGATACGTACCAAAACGCCCTTTCACTTTTTCAATCTAGGAGCCTCACAGGAACACCCAGGGATATGGAGAAGATGAAATTAATTATTTTACTTCACATCCCATCCCAACTATATTCCTAAGCGGTTCCTATATTCCTTTTCTGTTATGGATTTCATTGTTGCGGAGAGCAACTCGTCACAGAAGTTCTACTGTGATATATACGCTACTGTCATATTTGCGGGATGCACTACTCTAATCTTGCCACGTAACGTAGACACCTCAACAGCCTCCTCATGTCTTCGTCTGCAGCGTATTGGCGAATGGCGCTAGCAATTCTCTTATCTAAATTAACGTATTTGCTTTTCCTTCTCTTGGTATCCAACTGTAAGTCCGCCCTCATCTGCAATGTGTCGTAATGGCTTGAATCTTCCTTTAATACCTTAGCTAATTCTATAGCATTTGGGTGACTTTTCCCTATTCTTCGATTTAACCGGCTATGCCAGCTTTCTACCGAATGCGTTGTAATATGGTGTAGCTCAATATAGTTCCACATATCTTCGATACTTTCATTTTCTAATAAGTTCTGCACAAAGTAGTCGTTGAAGTGTGTAGCTTTGTCAATTGTTGGCGACGTCTCCATGACAGTTAGCCAACCCTTCTCAACGTCCACCGGATTAAGATGCGCCAAAGCAGCTACCATACGAATGTGCATTTTAATTTCTTCATTATCCCTGTACATAATTGCCATGCCGAGGTGTCTTGCATCTTTGTCCACAAACACTGGTGGAAGTGAAAGTTATACCCCTGCAACTTGCACTCAGGAAATTGTTGTCGGAGGGCTGCTACAGTTGAGAGTTCGAAGTGGACAATCATGGTCTTGGGCTCCCATGCCGGAACGTACCACTTCAGCAATGAGAAAAGTTGAACGTAAGTCTTTTGGTTTTGGAAGGAAGGAGATAGTACACAGCTGGCCTAACTAAACCCTGCACCTCGGCATGGATTATGTAGATTTGCGCAAAGTATTTCGCATAACTTTTGAATGTGTCGTCTCCAATTAGAAGGTTACTGCCCACTAAACATTCAAGACTCATTTTACTGCCAAAGACAGCAGTTCGGTTGTTAGGACTGAGGTACGTATCGCTCAGAATGAAACTATCTCCCTTTGTAAATCTCGCGATATGCTCTGGAAATACAATATCATTTACTGGGTTGACGTTGAGTGGTAGTCCCAGTCTTTTCTTCGTGCCCTGTACATGCTCGACTTAAATCCAATGAGCGTTGGCATTGTACCCACAAAGTCAAGTCCCATATTGGTCGCCTCTGCAAACTCTTCTTCAAAGATCTTTGGGGTGCATGTTAACTCCTCCCTGGTTCGCTTCTTACAATTGATTTTGCATTTCAGAACCTCTACCTTTGACATGTCAGCAACACATTCATGTGGATTAGCTGATAAAATAATATCTCCTTCACCTACCTCTGCATGCATTGTACTTTTTATATTTATTGATGCACACCCTGTATTTTGATCCATTCTTTCTTTAAGTGTTTAACTTGTACCTATGTCCACCTAACAAAAGCAATCTCTTCCCTTTGTTGCTTACGACGAACTCCACTAATTCCATATATGGAAAACACAGGTTCTGAAACGAAACTAATTTGATTTTGAACTGGCTTTTCGAGACAGGGCATTAAAAATGTACTACGACTTATAAAGGTAATATACGTATATATGTATATATAAAGAAACATTTATTACTTACCAACGTGAATTCTGAGACATCGCACACACTTTGCCGATGCGAATAATATAAAGCCTCAACACAATTTTACAGCCCTTATATACCCCAACCATGTTTGTGTTGTTGCTTAGCAACTACGAACACCTGGTCGTCTGGAAAGATAACAGGGAGTTTTGGCACATGTCTGCAGGGTATTTCTGAATTAATCAGATCTACTCTTCCGCGAAGGGCGTTTTGGCACTAAAACAGTGAATTCCCCAAGCACAGGGCATTTTGGCACGACACCGAAGTTTATTGTTGATCCTGAACCATTCCGTTGAATGTGGTCTCACAGGAAAATGAACCCAAGTGCACCTTAGTTACAAGGCAGAGAGACAAACTGTTCATTTACCTGTTTCAATGTTGAAGCATAGAAATATATTGGTAAAACAAGTGAAACTCAGTTTGAAGGTGTGAAGTAATATTTACTTTAGAATATTGAAGAAGAAATTAAAATAATTGTGTCCATTGTTTATTTCTGTGACGTGGCGTGTTCGTTCTGTAGAAACCAGAAATCCCATCTTTGATGGTTAGAATTTATTGATGAACCCTCACTCTGACCATCACATATATCACCTAAGGTCTCTGCGAAAACATCCTGATGCGAATGTACAAAGAATGACAAAAGTAAATGGAGGTTGGAGCTATATAAAATATTTGCTTTTTCCTGGAGAATAATTTTTTCACTGTACGCCTAACAGTTTGACAACCACCATCACAGTACAAATATGCGCTAAAACAAGGCATGCTAGGATATTTCTCTATTTGTAGCAAGACATAATGCGCAGGTGAGCATCACTTATTGTTAGAGAACCACGAGATAGATAGGCAGAAATGCCATTCACTTAAACTTTGGTAAACTTTATTTTTATATGGACCAGTCTAGCAACTTTGGACTTCGGGCGTCACGATCCGCTTCTTAGTTATTAAAATCCACACCCATGCCCCTGCCGGGACTTGAACCCGGGACCTTCGAGCCGTTGACCTACCGCCGCAGATCGCACGGCTACCCGGGCGGCAAATGCCATTCACGTTAAGTTCTAAGAGACAGGAATTAATGCAAACAAAAAGGAAAATGATAATATGGACATCATGCATGAATCGTCACCATGCATTGTTCACAGAGACAGAGAGAGAAAGAGAAAGCATGGAAGAATGCGGGGAAAGAGCGAAAAAAGCAGTAAACAAAAGAAGAGGGAAAGAAAAAGGCGCGACATAGAAATAAATTAAATTAGAACGCATATGAATACACAGTCTGCGTCTCTTTCCCCCTGCACACCCCCTTTTCTCTCATTCTCTCTCTCTCTCTTGTGCTTTTCTGCCTTTACGAGATTAATCTCCTTTAGGAGCAATCGTAAATATCATTTACATCGCTTAATTTCTTGAAGAAAATATTTGGAAAACTAGGCCTGGAATCGAACCGAGAACCTTGAGAATGAAAGTCTCACATGTTACCCTTCTAGTTACACAGATAATATCAAAGGAGTTGTTAAAGTAGCCATTAAACTAACTACTCTCAGCGGTTAATTTACATACATCCTAGCTTTCAGTACCTACCCTCCACGTTCCTATGGTCACTAATTTAAGATAATCTACGAAAAAAGCAATTATTAATAATAAATATGAACATCTATTTTGAAAAAAGAAAACATCTTGTTCCCAGCCAGGGAATCGAACCAGAGTTTTTTATTTAGTAACCCAACGTCTTACCAATATTCCAAATAAACAACTGTAAATTGATCGCTTGTCAGTCTTCTTTACGGTTAAGGAGTAATTTTTCCACTTCCGTAGCAATGCTATACTTCTTTCTCTAGTCGCAAGCAATGAGACAGGTTCCTGATTAGCCTCCTGTCAGCCCATCCGATACGGTCTACACAAATGAACTTTTAATTAACAGCATTCACTGATTACCTTCCACCCCCGTTAATACTACATCTATTGGTACCCCGCATCTAGGAACCAGGGGTGAAAGGGAATCAGTGAATATTATTAATTAAAAGTTCACTTTGGGAAGACCGTATCGGATTGGCTGGCAGGAGGCCAATCAGGAACTAGATACTTGTCTCGTTAGAAGCTGAGTTGTATATGTAGCAAGAGCTTTCATTAAGAACCATTCGCCTCCCTTCACAGCGCAAGGGAAGATCAGATAGATACAATACAGTGGCCTCTCTCGCGTAGGCGCAGAGCTCCTTGAACTATAAGTAATACTGAGAAGGGTTTGTTCGGTAGCTAGTAGCTTGGTCTGGTGGTCAGCGGGACTGAAAGCTGATCCAGAGGTCCAGTGATCAAAGTCTGGCGACTAGGTTTGTTTTAATTGACTATTTGAAGTTTTAAAAACACGATTGTCTGATTATAAACCTACGTAAAGCCACATATTGGCGAGATATCATGTGATGACAATAATTATCACGGCGAGACCACCGGTTGCCATCTCCCAGCGTGGGACGTCGGTGGGACGTTGGCTTACGAAATAAAAGTCCGGGCTCGATTCCCAGCGGGCGGGCACGATTTTCTCTTTTCTTCTTATTATTTTAAGTTAAAATTATTGTTAATGATTGCTTTCTTGTATTTTTCGTAGATTATCCAAAATTAGTGATCATCGGTTAGCGGAGGTTAGGTAAGATGAGGTTCGCACAAACAGATAGAAATGCATTTTGAAAGTAAGAAACGAGAGTATAAAGATACATAACCGAACCTGACCTTACTTAACCTCCCTAACCCATGGTCATTAATTTTAGATAATGTACGAAAAATGCAAGATAACAATTATTAATAATAAATTTGAACATATGAAAAATATATATTTTAAGAAAAAAGAGTTGCTTCTGCCGAGACTCGAACCAGAGATTTTTATTTCATAAGCCAACCTTTTGCCCATGCATCACGCTGGGAGCTGGCAATCGATAGTCTGGCCGTTGTATTTACACTCATTACATGACATCTAGCAAACACTGGGATTTACATTCAGAGAATCGTACTTTTAGAATCTCAAAAACTGAAGTAGTAAAACTGTCTAGGGTCCCGCACGCGATTTTTTCCCAAATCAATCTTGCTATTTCTAAGTTGATCCAAATGGAAATCACCGTATACAAGTTGGGGTACTATTTTAAGAGCATTTTCGCGTAAACAGCACTGTCGCGTATGCCCACCGATAACCGGTGGTTTCCTTTTCTTTGTATTAATTCCTATCTCTTAGAACTTAACGTAAATGGCATTTCTGCCTATTATCTCGTGGTTCTGTAAGTGATGCTCACCTACTCAATATTTCTTGCTCCAAATGAATATCCTGGCATGCCATGTTTTGGTACATATTTGTACTGCCATGTTTGATGTCACACTATTAGGCGTACAGTGAAACAATTCCCGTGGAGGAGAAAGCAAGTATTCCTTATAGCTCTAACTTCCATTTACTTTTGTCGTTCACTGTACAAAGTGTACGCTAGTTTTCCTTCCAACCTAACCTTTTATCAAATACAAAAATATTTTTCATGATACAAGTTTCTGGTCTTAAAACAAGAAAGCAAAACATGGAGCGATTTTCTGATTTGCGATCGAAGAGCAATTAAGGAGCTTGTTTCCAAAGTGTTCATGTCCAGTGTTACAAATTTTACAATAAGTGTAAAAATAAATTTCTCTGGAAGGCGAGAACTATACTTGAGTGAATGATCTAAGGTTGTAACTAGTCAGTACCTATAGTAACAATATTAGATACTTCGCACGTATATAGTGCACGTCCACCGAGAGCAATACAATTTTACGCTACTGTTAAAATTTTTGTCACTGGAGATGTGATCATTTGAAAATAAGTTCCTCAATTATTCTATTCTTTGACTGAATTCTCCAATGTTAAAAAGGACAAAGTCAAACCTGTCCATGTTTTGCTTTCCTCCTTGAAACTATGCAAGAGACCATATTCCATTGATCTTTATTAAAACGAACTACGAATGACCTTTCGATCATAGCAACTCAACACAATCAGATTTACAGTGCATGTTAAAACGCACTACATTCATTCAGTTGTTCCCTTTTAATCTATCTAGTATGTTTGGATTCATTGATGAGCGTGAGGTCTGAATTTCGTCGATATGTACTCGATAGTGTGACATATCGTACTCTTTGTTAGAAATATACAGACACATCAATATAGTGTTAGCTTGTACTACAAAGAATTCGGAAAACATAATCATGGTAGGAATGCTACGAATTGTGAAAGGAAAAAGTCAGGCGAAGTCATGAAAACAGAGGAATGGTAAATATCGGTTAACGCAGGCAGACGGATGAACCTAACCTAACGTCCTGTAAACCAGAACAAGAGGAAGGCAGACGTCGGATATTTCGAAGTAGGAGGAAAGTGGAAAGTTACGGAAAGCAAGGTTTGCGGAAGTTAGTTATAAAGTAACATCAGAGCCATCGAAAAATCAGTCGATCGGTATCTGAACAACGGAACACATCAGCTAAGACAGTATCTGCCTAATTTCTCGTCCGCGTTCCGACACAGCAGTTTCACCCAAGTAAATGTTATGAGACTACTCTCTCGTTCAGCAATGTTTGTCATTTCTCTATGACTACCAAAATTCTAAGTTAACTTGTAATCATAATCAATTAGTCATGATTTGACAACTTTGTAGCACTATTTAAAGGAAGCATATCTTCGACAATTCATTTTATACATTTGAACTAGATCAAGCCGTTCGTATATTTTAACAGCTCCTTGAGTTCCATTAATATCTTTAAGTATTTACTGTTTAATTCTGAAGCATCCTTTATCCTCAAAGTAACCAAACACCAGAATGAGTTCTAATAAGTTCTAACTTCGAAGAAATAACAAGATATCCGAGTTTCGCTAACACTGACTTGGCGCACATTCTAAGCCCAATCCCTTCAAGTCGTTGGACGGGATTAAAGTGCCAGCCTACAAATGGACGACAACATTCAGCGCCCTTGCATCTTAGTCGGAACGTAGCCTCTCAAGTATTGAGTGAAAATAGTCACAGTTAAGCGAACTGGTCAAATTGTAAGCTATGTTACGACTAGTTGTGTGTTTAATCATCACAGAGACGAGGTAGAAACCACGACTATAGCACACAAAGCACAAACCTATATTTTGTTAGAAAGTACAAGTAACAGTATTTTGTTATAATTATAAAACTATCTGCATTCACATTTACAATGTGGTTTCAAATGTTTATTTTGACTAAATATTCCACTATAACCACTCCCAACACGTCTGGTCAACGTGGCAACGGTAGATCAACTTCTCCCTCCGGGAGAGGCCTTATCAAGTACTGGATTCAATATGGCCGTGAATTATAATTATTATTCCACTGCAACATTCGTATTATTATAATTCAATTAACATTCCTTACGTTTTTATTCAATATTATGTTAAAGGGGACTAAGTTAAATGTTGAAATTTGGCCATAAGTTACAATATTTTGAGTTTTTTATACCTTGCGTTGTGGTAAAATATCTTTATAGCAGAACCAGAAAAGTGATACCTCATTTTATAGACTAAAATTTATGTGTAAAAGTTTCTCTTTTTCTCAAAAGTTGTCTTTTCTGACTTACAAGGGAAATAACAATGAACTAATATCGAAACCTACCGTAAAATTCCCGGCAGAGAAAGGAATTTCCACAGAAAGACAATACACACAAAAAGCTGCTCTTTTGAGCTGGAAATACCCGAAATGGCATGTTGAAATGTCGCTCACCACTATCGGCAAGTGCACAATAATAAGTGCATTACCACCCCTTGTAAACTGCGTGTTAATGAGAAAAAGTTAATAACAACAACGTGGGTACATACTAGACCTAGAGGAAAGTTGTAGGGTAGGGTGGACTTTGACGGCGGCCATCTTGAATTCAAGTCAAGTTTTTTTAAAAATAGGAATAGGGTAATGTCATACATGATTTTGGACTAGAATTTAATCAGAAAAACAATGGTGACGTTAGTTTTAAGATACGCGTAGGTGGTAAAATGTTACAGGCATATTGTTTATGTTTCCGTTTTGCACAAGTCCCTTACTATACAACGCCTTCTAAACTGCGTGTTAATGATAATAAGTCAATAACAACGTGGTGGATATATATGAAGTCGAGAGGAAAATCCATGATAAGGGGGAACGTGACGGCGGCCACCTTGAAATCCGCCATCTTGCATCAGACACAAAGTTTGTAACTAGAAAGCATAGCGTGCGACAACTCATTTTAATAGTAAATGTTCTCACCAATCCAATGCTATGCCTATTTTTGCTCTATCGTTAACCAGTACGAAGTTAAGGCTGTTGTGATTGTGTACAAAACGTCAATAGGTCGCTCTTTTAAATGGGTAACATGTTAATTTACACCGCATGTGTTAACATTCCAGTTAGCACTTTGCTGGAGATTGGGCATGACTTGGAACTCAAAATGGCTAACAATAAACTGGAATGGAGAACATATGGAACAATCCCTTGAAGCGTTCGTTGTCGTTGGTTAGTTCACATTAAACCCCCCTCTGTGGTTTAGTGCACATTGAAAACAGGCCTAACTGCGTACCGGTTAATGATATAGCAAAAATAAGCTTACCATTGGCGTGGTGAGAGCATTTGCTATTAAAATGAGGCAGTATATGCTGTGTGTATGTACAAAAGTGTGTGTGATGCAAAATGGCAGATCTCAAGATTGCCACCGTCAAGGTCACCTTTACAATGCACTCATCTCAAACCTACCTTGAAATTGCACTCACAAGCAAGGAAGCCCCATACAAACATAACACACAAAAGAACAGATGTGATTATGAACTGGAAAGACCGAACAACGATGTTTAAATATAGCGCGTACTCGACAGGTCCAAAATACGCTTCAATGGCTAACGAAAGAAATTCAGAAATGAGGCTCAGCGATGAATGAGAAAAACGCAAATTCCGTTGACAGAAGCACAACGAATAAGCACTTTGTTGTCACACTGTCCTTCATATTCGCCCGTAGTGGTCTGTAGACAATATTGCACAGGCACTATGAACGTGGAAGGCCGCCCTTATGTGTACCCGGTTGCACACCATGAATATAAAATCATGTCCCTGAATTGCGGAGAGGAAAATTAAAAATGAATGCAAGGCTGCAGTTGCAGTGTACTGTCTCTATGGTAAACCGCAAAACCGTATCTTCTCTGGCGGTCAGAATTTATGTCAATCGACAGTAAAGAGCCTTCCACTGCCGAAAGAAACTTGTCCAATGGCTGGATTTTCCCTGTGGCACCGGGCGGTATTTGAAGCGTAACAGTGTTGTTTGAAGGAATGTCTTGAAGACAAACTGTATCGCTGTAAGTTGTCCAAGAGTGGAGAAGCAGAGCAGAATGTTCTGCACAGAAAGGGAAAAACGCCTCTTTAAACCAACATTTCAACTCCGATTTTCCCATTTACTCGGATTTAGTGGCAGTGACAATGAGATTGTCAGCACGAAACATCTGTTTGGAAACTCTGGGACCAAACGTTCCACTTGTTCCACAACAAATAATTTCGGAAGAAGGGAACCATTCATACTCATAGTGGGCATTTTTGTGTACGAATGAGTCAATGCATTAGACAATTGAGAGACCATATGTCTTTGTTTTCTCCAACAAAAGACAGTTCGTTTCGATCACATTTCGCGGAAAAAAACCACTTTGACCTGTGTTGTAAATCGAAGAAGGAGTATAGCTCACAAATTGTTTACTGGTTGCTTCCACGAATAGTTGTGCGGCTCTTTCTATTTCCTTTTCTTCATGGGTGTAAGTGCGCGATACGAATTTGGTGATTTTCTTGCTTTTAATTCGGAAATGTTTCTTTAAGCGGTTTATCCACATTCGGGATGTGCTGAACTTAGATCTGCTAATTACAATTTCCTTGGAAATCTCCAAAGGACACACTCGTAAGTCCTCATCAGTGTAACTTCTCTTGTGTTGTCGAGCATCTACAAAACGGGAATACAATTTCTCATACATCATTTTCTTATATTCGATAGGATTTGAAGACACAGTTTCCAGCTTTTTTTCCCACGAATATAGTTGCCGCACTGACGTCACTGCACGAAATTTATTACGAACCCCCGTTAACGAACGTCGCTTTCTTCCATCGTTATTCAACAAAAATCTTAGTGCCTTTTCTTGTAATAGTAGCTAATGTTGTCCTTTACTTTTCTCTCTGGACTTGGGACATAGTTGAACTACTGGATTTGCCGGGCGATTTGCTTATTTCACTAGACTCGGATTCGAGCATCAAACACGAAGCCGTATCACCGCTAACACTTGGAACAGGGCTTTCACAAAACGAGGAATCACTTGTATTACTTTCACTATCTTCGTCTTCTATGTCGAGCACTATCTCCGACGAAACGCTATCACCAATACGGTGATTTTCTAGTTATCCAATTACATGCTGGCCCATTTCCTTTTCTTCAGATTTTATTGTTTCTGACGATGAAATCCCATGCTTATGGAAATGACGCAATGCAAACTGGAAAATATTTACTGGATTCACATCGGCACCTTTTTTAATGGCTGGATTGACTACACCTACTGATTCATATCACAGGACTGCTGGAACGACCGGGTATCCCCCGTAATGTGCTACGAGCGGAATCATGGTGACCACTACTTAACGGCTAGTTGGTTTGTTCCGGAACATTTCAACATCGTTGTCATCGCTAACACCTCATTTTAATAGCAAATGTTCTCACCACGCCAATGGTACGCTTATTTGTGCTCTATCATTAACCGGTATGAAGTTGGGCCTGTTTTCAATGTGCACTAAACAAGAGAAGTAAGAAACCAACGATAACGAACGCTTCAAGGGATTGTTCCATATGTTCTCCTTTCTTGTTTATTGTTAGCCATTTTGCTTTCTAAGTCACACCCAACCTTCACCAAAGTGCTAACTGGAATGTTAACACATGCGGTGTAAATTAACATGTTACCCATTTAAAAGAGCGACCTATTGACGTTTCGTACACAATCACAACAGCCTTAACTTCGTACTGGTTAATGATAGAGCAAAAATAAGCATAACATTAGATTGGTGAGAACATTTGCTATTAAAATGAGTTGTCGCACGTTATGCTTTCTAGTTACAAAATTTGTGTCTGATTCAAGATGGTGGATTTCAAGGTGGCCGCCGTCACGTTCCCCCTTATCATGGACTTTCTTTTCGACTTCATATACATCCACCATGTTGTTATTGACTTATTATCATTAACACGCAGTTTAGAAGACGTTGTATAGTAAGGAACTTGTGCAAAATGGAAACATAAACAATTAATATGCCTGTAATGTAAAACATTACCCTATTCCTATTTAAGAAACTTGACCTGCATTTAAGATGGCGGATTTCAAGATGGCCATCGTCAAGGTCCACCCTACCATACGACTTCCCCCTAGGTCTAGTATGTATCCACGTTGTTGTTATTCACTTACTCTCATTAACACGCAGTTTACAAGGGGTGGTAATGCACTTATTATTGCGCATTTGCCGACAGTGGTGAGCGACATTTCAACATGCCATTTCGGGTATTTCCAGTTCAAAAGAGCAGCTGGTTTTTTGTGTATGGTCTTTCTGTGGGACTTCCTTAATCTGCGTGAAATTTTACGGTAGGTTTCGATATGAGCTCATTGTTACTTCCCTTGTTAGTCCCTTTTTAACATTGGAGGATTCATTTAGAGTTGGGTACTTTCCCCTTAACTACTTGAGTCCCTGAGTTTAATTCTTCTTAATCTTTACATTTTTTTAAAAATTAAATTATTTCTATGTAAGTAAAGGACAGGAAAACGTGCAATTGAATTTATTTATGCTCCTAGGCAGCTCAAGTCAGTGGAAAACTTGGTGGAGCAATTAAGGGCAAGGAGACACCAGAACAACAATGCGAGGTGGTTTTGTTCATTCTAGGCAACACTAGTGTAACACTACCAAAACCAGCGGTTAACCTTAAATACGTATAGTTAAACAAAGATTATATAAGCTGTAATGGGTAGATGAGGACGGACGTTATATATGTGGTTTTACTCCGGTGATCAGCTGCAGTCGGTTTCTCAGAGGCAGGTAGATGTGTAGTCAGACGAGTTGCATCATAGACGTTATAACCAATCGAGATGCCTTCTTTTATGGACCCAGAGAATACGGGTGAGGCTAAACTCGTTTTTATATAATCCTTGGCCGCGAGAGAACTTAGTTTCTTCAGGTGGCCTAACAAGCAGCGAAGCAAGAACAAGGTACTTATTAAGTCATTTATTCAGACAGAACTACAACTTGCGTTGCAATTTTATTTATTTGTTCTTATATATCTGTTCTTACCCCCTTAGGTCTTTTACTTGTCCAAGTATAACATATATCTAAACCATTTGACATTCCCGCTTGAGACCATAACCAAAAACAAGTACGTGTATGCTCTAGCATTTAGACATATTACAGAAATAGTATCTTGGTCCCTTACAACAAATATTCCCATTCAGAAGACAAAATATAATTTGTGCTAGCCTGTATCAAATCGACATATTAGAAATCCTGCCATCTAACATCCTCCAAATAGATATTTGATGCTCATCTGCCTACCCCGGCGATGTCAACAACATTTCTCCTTCGATTACATAGTAACAACTGTGAATCAGTAACAGGTTAGTTATGGTTAGTATCCAAAATTACTTCTAATATATATAAACTTGAACATAAGAACATTACAAACTCATCACATCTTAAAGCATTACATGTGCAGTATCACAGATTGCCAACATTAGGTTAGTTTACATTGGATTAGTTTACAAGCGGTTAATTTGGATAGAGTTAAACGTCGCAGGTTAGAGATCAATTAGATTAGGTTGTACAAAGTATTTCCACGTTAGTTTACTTTGCGATACTTTGCAATCTCGACCAATTAGGTTAATTTACATTTGCCCTTTTAGCATATCTTCAGTTAAGCTACTGCATCCAATGCTCTAAGCTATCCATAACAAAATGTCTTCCTATCCAATTACTATTTGTTTGGAATATTCCTTAACCGCAACGCCAAACTCAACAAATGCATTAATTTAGAACAATTGAAAGGGACATAGCACAAACTTTTGCATAGCAAAAAAAAAGTTTAGTGGTCACATTGAAATTGAGCACACAAGAATTTATAAAGATCGCATATTTTAGTCACTGTAACCAAAGCATCGTCGCGCTGTGTAATTGTTTGATTGTATATCTGAGATAATTTTGCAATGTAGACAATTTCATTCCACATTTTTAAACTGCTATGATCAGGTATTCAAAACTAGTATTCTGTAGTAAGTTTGATGTCTGGTACCTTCTTTACCATGGTGACCTAAACATGTTTTTGTTTTGGTCAATGGTTACTCAACGGATGATCTCACCTAATATACAGGAATCTTGAAGCATTAGCGTACGTCAAAACTACAAAGCAAAACGGTTTGAACACCAATACTCGCATCTCATAGACATTACACATTCATATACAAACACTGCCACGTGCACCATACATATTCCTATACACTACTCTCATTACTTTTCGGAATCTACCATAGTATTATACCACCAGACCATCCAGAAGCAGTTTTCACTTAAGACTTAAGCGTACCACTCATTCACTATCACCGCGCACCAATTACTGTCAACATCAGGTCTAAAGAGACCCATAATTCAGAAGACAACAATACATTAAACTATTAATGTAACTACGTCAACACGTAGTTACATTAATAGTTTAATGTATTGTTGTCTTCTGAATTATGGTAAAACTGCTCTTCATGTATGTCTCATACATTATTTAAATTGATCTATCTAGATAGATAGATAAATAGATACATGCATACATACATAGATGAACGTAATCGCTTTGTATATAAGGATATTTACACACATTTAACCACTGCTTCACTACATACCGTGTCCATGTGTGATAGTCGATAACCCTATGTTCTGACCAAGAGTAATATATCTCACATGAATAGGATTCTCATCGAGAATACGTAAAGGATTAGGGTCTTGCGCCTTGAATATGTCAAGGCCTTGCGATATCTCGAAAGCAAACTGATGACTATCAACCTCCTGCAAATACATAAATCAGCGGGTTAAAAAAAAACACAATTATATTTCATAAGAAATGAAATAAGCTCATTAACAAAGTTTGGTCATGTATAAGCAATGTTATTAATAAGTTGTTCTAGTGTTCAATTCAGATATGTTTGCGTGGAAGAAGTGGGAATTTGATCTAATTGTGGGATTTCAATTTCAAGAAAAAAAAACTTTTTCTGGTACTTATGCACAGTATTAATGGTGTACTCCATGCAGGTAACCGTAATTTACCAAAGGTAAAATAGAACTATAGATTTTCTTGAATTGTTTCTGTTTATTGGACGGAAGTAAAACACATAACGTAAGAAGTACATAGTGTCATTTCTAACAGAGAAACCAACCAGTACGAATTTGAAAGAACTTATTTCTACAACCTCTTCGTTGAATTTAAGAAGAATGAAAAACTAGCTTAAACCTTTTACATAATGCACTATATACACATAAGTTCATAGAAAATAGATAATGCAAATTTTAGAAGAGGATAAAGCTGTACGAGGTGGTTAACTTTAGATCTGCGTTTGCATATTTGTCCTGTATTGCAAAATTGTACATATTTTCAGTCATAAAAGTTTGTTATCGGTCTTTTTCTCTCTAAACCCAATGTACAAAATAATTACTAATACTTATAATGGATTTTTTTTATTAAATGAGCAATAACAATTATATAGTTTGTGTTGTTATGTATATAAACGTACTATTAACTGCTATTTAAAAATTTAGTAATGTTTCAAAACTGTGCAAAGAGATGCACTAATTGTTCCGAAGGGAAGGGTGATAAGAGTCTTTATGCCGACCATGAAGCTTCTAATATATATCATTCTGTGGCATTGTTATGTTACTCCAAATGGTTATCTTATCTTGGTTGTAGGAATGCAGAATATGTTCTGTATACATACTATATACCTAGTGTTGCATTTCTTTACTAGTAATGAAAAGTTTAGTAGTTAAAATACATTAGTCAATTAATCTTGAATTAATCTTCCCGAATGCTATCTAGTGGTGAAAAATCTTCATTCCTTCTGTCTCCAAACGCCAGTTTATCTGTTCCGTAAAACAGAGGTGTCTGCAATGTCAATATTTGCCGCACAAGGTACTAAAATAAAGTTTCATTAGTAATCTCTCAATTTGTCAAAACGTAGGAAATGGTATTTAATTCAGTGTTTTTCTGATTTTATACATTTTTTCTAACAAAACTCGAGAAAATTGAAAATTGTGTTATTTTATATTAAAATAAGAAATATGGCACTTTTTAATCACATGGATATTATGACCAAGCAGATGCAGCCCAGTTGGTAGAACATTCGCTTCGGCTTTTGGAGGTCCTTGGTTCGATACCAATAGTCAACTATTCACATTGATGTTTTCCTGGCTATTGATTCAGTCACATCAGGTAAATGTCGGGATAGTATCTCCGACGTAGGCCCTGTTCGACTTTCTTCCACATCCCTTCCACTTCTTCATGCCAACCTGGCCCATGCATGCCATAAATGAATTCAAATTCACATTTGAATTTTATATCGATCGTATTACAGCATCACGTTTCCATCTATCATGTTATAAATTAAATCGTTAGTTGGAGGAAGGAAATAAACGCAAAAAGTGCGAAAGTAGTTTCTGAGCGCCAAAATTTTCTCAATGAATAGATTCACAGTGTCAGCTGGAATAAAAATTATATATTTATAAACAATTTGTTACTTTTAACTGACGTTGTGTCGTGGATGGCTTACCTAGGGGTAACAAAACAAGGGACGTTCCCCAAAGAGCACGTTTGGGGCGTAGTTGAGGAGACCACTATGAGAGGTCTTTTGTCCCAATATTTACACGCATCTTATCTTTGGGGACTCTACCGTGGACACCCTTGACATCTATCATGCAGGAATATAAATTTGAGGATAACAAAAACAAGAAAAAATCATTCATTTTGTGGGATATCAGGCAATTCTACCGAGAACACGACTGAGTCATCAGCGCAATACGTGTAGATCTAACCTACGTAAACATAAAAGTCATAACGTCAATACTCCAATTTGCCAATGTAGATTTCAACGCAGTTCTGAACCAAAACATAATAAGATTTTCACAACTCAGCTAATCAACACGGAGGGCGAAGTTAATATCTTTAGCTGGAGACAATTCATAAGCACAAAAAAAATAAGCACTCTTCACTTTTCTGGCTAACGTCCAAACAATCGATGATACTGTCACTATTGACAACAATGCCACCTAGCTGGAGTAAAGTTTATGCCTTGAATTAACAGACATTCTCGAACAAATACTTTTCACTGCCAAGTTTGGTGAAGTCCACTTGCACAAAAATAATTAAAGTTCGCTTTCGAAAGAAGTCCAAAATAAAGTAAGTTCGTGGAAACGTGGACTTAGAAATTTTCCCAGAATATCAATCTTAACAGTATAACAATGCAAACTGTGCTCTTGACGAACAGAAGTACAGAATAGAACTGAGGAGGCCTCGACACCAGGAAAAGAAGGGTTTTATACAAAGGAAATTTAACAAGTCATATGCATTTTCTGTTGCAATGAACAACGTCATAGCTTTAGTCTGTACAAAAAGGAGTTACTAAAATGATTCTCAGAGAGGATATGTATAAATTCTTATATTTTGCTCCAATTCAACCGGCGTCAATCTATAAGAACGGATCTGAAGTATTTAGGGTCATTCAATAAAGGCTACAGTAATTGAATCGTTCCGTGAATACTTCTACCAGTTGTTTCTCGATGAAGGTTAAACAAGTATTGACCAACACACGAAACTGTATGCTAAGAACGTGTTCGATCAAGTGCTGCTCATCTCCGGTGATCAATGAATATTATCTTATACCTATGTCTGAACCGATGTTAGTCACCATTCTTGTTGCGAAGACGTGTCCTCAATCTCACACGTATTTTCTCAGAAAAGCGGAAGAGCTAACACCACTGTTGTCTTACTACAAACGCCTGCATTGATTGTCTATGGGAATAAACGTAATGACTTTATTTAAACCTAATATTGTCCGCTGGTGATTCTGATTCGCATTACCGTAGCATATCCTTCGGAATACCCACTTTTATTTGACTTAAACTTAAATCTAAATACAATACCTTATGAATTACTATAAAATAATAAAATAAATAATTTTTAATTTTCCCGATAATCTAAATTCTCAAATTTTTACCCGACAGTTATGTATCTATTATACATATTAATAACGTTTGACTTTAAAATACGACGTTTCCAATTTTTGGCGTTTATTTCATTCTTCCAACTGACGATACAATTTTGTTCATGCATTTATTATAGTAAAGGCGAAACGTTCCAACTATATGTCACCACTAAACTTTGAACTTTTAAGCATTCAATGTCAGGGATGCCCATCGACCTCAATGGCTATGGCGCAGTCTTCCTTAATTTCTTAGACTCATCCCCTCGAAACAAGTATTCTGTCATAAACTTGAAACCAGCTGTTTCCGTTTCATTTTTCGTAAGATATATGATCGAATATTTCCAATCGTATGAAAAGAAACTGTAATGAATATCAAACACGTTAGATACCCTAATAGTATAGATATGTGCAGCAAGTTTGCATGGGGATTGATTCTAGTTTGATATGTCGAACTTACTTTCGTTAGTAGACGTGAAAGTAAACGTGATGCTAACTTGAAATTGCAAATACAATTTGTGCGAATTAAAAATTGCAAATATAATTGGTGTGGATTTTGCAGTAGTGTTAGTAGCTGTGGTATAAGTAGTAGTTGTAGCAGAAGTAGTCTTGGAAGTACATCAATCATGTTAGTTGAAATTGATTCCACTTTTATCACCCGAAGTAAATGGGTGCTATAGACGTTCCATAGGATTTGATCCCATTTGCAATTAAACTCAACATATAAGAATGCATCGTGCTAACATCACGTGTTAAGTCAACGATTAAAGAAAATTGACCTGCTTGCTTTATCCTTCAAACAAATATGTTAAGCACACATTATTTACAATTGAATTATTAGAATAGATTAGAAAGTTTGCTCTTCATTTCACCCCTGTTTCCTCTTCTTCATATACTTATCCATTTATGACCTTACATGTGGACTATGTTTTGACTACACGCCGAACGGTTTTGCAAGTTTGCCTTTATATTCTTGTTCTTGCCGAAAAGCTCGCTTTAATTCTATCAAATACTAAAGCTCAAATTAGAACTGATTGTTAGTTACTATATGATGGTAGATTCCTTGTTCTTTTATCCACTAGATTCGATTTAACTGGACTCTGAAATGTTAGAGGAACATCCCGTGAAGCTGAGTGAATATCTCGCACACAATTTCCATATTTCCGTCTATAGTTGCAGTTCGTCGACCATTCGGTTTGATCAATGGGAGTGTCGCAGTCAACAACACTAAATAATAAAACAAGGAAACATTATGTATAAACTGTAGATTAAAGCAAGCGAAGTTAGTGCTTGATTCACATAAGAGCTGTGCTTTTATATATTTGAAGCAAAGCCGTAAAATAACAGGTTCGTAAGTATTTTGTCTTACATTTCAAGCATTCAAAGGAGAAATTTGTTTAATAACTTCTCAACATAACACTTTTTTTTCCCTAAAAAATTTCTCATGGCGAAGCGCGCGTCATATATCTCCTGTTCAGTGGAGCCAGCAGTGGTACCTTATTTTTCATTGCCTTTGAATTGTATACCAAGCTCCTCTCGTAATTTATTGTGTGTGAAATACGTTCTAAATGTTCCCATGAGGTATACAATAGTAATAGAACAAAGAGCACTTCTATTAAAATGCGAACTTTCGTGACTTTAGTGAAGCAACGAACAACGCCATTTTTCGCAGTTTCCATATGATTTTACACCAAACATACCTTTGCAACACTTTCGACTGAAAAATTAAATATCCGACTTTGTTTGTTTTCTTTCCAGGGAGTTATAACCTCGGAACAAAACTAGTTTGCTCTGTAACCTTGCAGTTTACTGCGCCTGTGTGACTTTTGTGAGCTCGGTTTAACCTGTAGTCGCTACAGGCAAGTATGGTAGTTATCCGTTTAACGTATGACTGTCGTATTAGTGTTTCAAGTGAAAACGGCGCGATCAAAAGGAGCAGCATTGTTTATATTTTTAGATATTTTCCCAGATAGCATCGCAACTTGAAACAAGCTTGTCCTCACTTGCTTTGAGGTTGGAAAACTTGAAATTGTATTGAATGTAATAAACAAGCATAAAAAACCTTGTTGGAATAATGTAAGTGGCTTGGTTGTTATAACCAATCTAACTCAGGCTTGTAGGATCGAACAATTATGCGAGGAAGCTTATAAAACTTGAAATTTCTTTTAACTTGGTTTCGTTGCGCTTGGTGTCGCCGTAGGCTGCGAGTGTTTCTCTGTAGGCTAATCTTCGCCAACTCCCACCCTTTTACGACAGGCGTCTGTTACGATCTGATGAACTAAGTATAAATACGCTTGGAAAGCCAGTTTAGATAGTATGATTCATTAACCTAGTGACTACAGTATCACATTAGTGTGCAGTGGGCCTCCGGTCGATTTTTTAAGAAGTACATTATGTTTCTCCTTCTTGTCGTATTAAGGCTATTCCAACCGTGAAATCAGCAAGCCTTGAAATCAGCAAATTCTTGAAAATTAGACGGACTGATTCAACCTTGTTAAATAAAACCTTTCTGCTCTGATTTGCTTTAGTAAACTTTATTTTTATATAGGCCAGTCTAGTAACTTTGGACTTCGGCCCGTCACGATTCGCCTTTAGCTGTTAAGATCCACATCCATGCCCCTGCCGGGACTCGAACCCGGGACCTTCGAGTCGATTGCCTGAGCTTGCATTAAGTTAACACACTTGTGAAAGCAAACCTGATTTAATTTCGAGTGAGGTCAAAATTTATATGTGGGTTCCTATGAGCAAAATGTTTGTGAACCAACTTAGAGCCTTTGGAGGAAAATTCCGCGGCGAAGTCGGCCCAGTGACGGATGTTGCACAAAATCCAACGTTCTGCCTACGACGATGCTTTTATGCCACATTTTGAACGTTAAAGTTATGAAAAAATATCAACACGTCAAGCCATATTTGGACTGACAAGTGAGTTGAAGAATATAGCACTGCTTCATCTGTTGCCAACAAGAAACCTTTTGCTCGCCGTCGAACATCGATCGCCAGAGAACGTGGAACGAGTAGGGATACATTTTAAGTGAAATTCTTAAGTTATGTTGTCACTGGGATAGTTTAAGGTCCGCCAGTGTGAGCAGCAACAGAAATTATCTAGTAGTAATAGAACCGTTGTCACTGGGATAGTTTATGAGTTGCTAGTGTGAGTGGAAACAGAAATTACCCAGTGGCAACATAACTTGTTGTCACTAGGATAGTTTATGACTCGCTAGTGTGCGCGGCAACAAAAG